>KZ505670.1:1036414-1093573 GCA_002844005.1 Limosa lapponica baueri | reverse complement strand
GAACGTGTAATAGTGTGGGATCTTGATGAATACACACAGAAAGTGCAAGAAGGTAGAGTATTATTCATATAACATATATATAATATATATACTGAAAAAGGAAGTGATGCAAAAGCAATCACTCTCCACCTCCGACAAACAATGCCCAGCCAGTCTCCAATCAATGGCCACCTTAGAAGACAACTCCCCAAGACCTCCTTTTCTACCACTACTAATGCTATAAGAAGTTTGCTATTTCGGAGTAGCATGCGTTAGCCACTCAGAAACCCTAACAGGGACAAATAGCGCTTTATTTCTCTGTTGCTCTTCTTTGGCAATGCCAAGCTGAATCAGGCCCGTAGTTCAGCCAGCCTGGTCACCATACCTTCCAGAAGACCCCGCCTTAGCAACCGCCGCGCTCCCGAGCGCCCACCGGCCCGCAGCCCCGCGGGGGGTGCAGCCTCCGCCGCGGCGCGGTGTGAGGCCGGGGGTGCCAGGGGCGAGTGTAAGGCCCCGGGAGCTGGCCAAGGTGCTGTGCGGGACGAGGCGAGTGCGGGCAACCTCGGAGTGAAACGCAGAGAAGCATTGCAAAGGCAACGTGAAAGAAAGGCTGTGAAATAAAAGACACAGCAAAATTTTTAATCGTATCACCACTACATAGCTAAGCATAAAATGCCAAAATAACTAAATGCTATTTATTCTGGAATATCTGTACAACTAGTGGTTTATATCCTGCTTTTGTCTGGTCCTGCCTCTCTGTCTGGAACACTGTTGTCACATGTGCGGAGGAGCAAGGCGAGTATCTAATCTGGGAGGAGAGTGCATGAGTGGAAGAGAGTTATGATGACCTAACACAAAGAAAGCGGAAGTTCTACTCCACAATGAATTTGCAAATCTACATATTATGAAAATTAATGTTGTAAAGTGAACATTTTAGGTTCTTTTATAATAAATGTCATTATTACATTTTAATCCATGTAAGAGTAACACAGAGAAAAATGGAAGCTAGAAATAGACAGTTAGTAGGAGACAAAGAGTTTGTGTAGTTTTAATACAAAGACATTTGAAAGGAAGATTCTCTGCTGCTGCTCTCTTTCTCTTTTCCTCTGTATCTACAGGCACTTCGGCAGATGCTGTGTAGTCTTTCTCTCCCCAAACTGTGCTCTGCACAGTCTTGGCATGTTTTCTGTGAGGGAGAAAGTTAGGGAGTTGTTTGTGTCATCCATCTCTCCATTCTGGTAGATCTTGACACATTAATCAATTGTAGAAACACTCCAGAGCATCTAGGATAAAAATCTAGAAAAGGACACGTATAGTTGTTGTGCCTGTATCCTAGTTAATTTGTTGCCTATGAAATGCTTAAATTTAATGAGATGTCCAAAATCTCCTCACATAGTTAAATGTGGCATCATAAAATAGGGATCTGCAGAAACTAGCCTGCTTGAACCAATGAGACAACCAGAATGAAGTCACTCAGAGAGGGTTGAAACATGAGCCTGTTCTCAAAACTAGTCTTATCATCTGACTCTGTAATTGTATTTAGTGATGTACTTCCTCTTTCAGCCCTTTCCCACAGAAGAATTAAATCCAAGAGAAGAAAAGTCCTCCTTGCTTGATGGCTGAGTGGCTGGGATATTCTCCTGGAAGAAGTATTTTTCAAATTAAAAAAAAACCTGTTTTGCTGGGCTTTAGTTAGGATTTCTTGCCTCCAAAATGAACGTGGCTCTACTGGGTTCTTTGGGCATATCAGCCTACTCCAAAAATCCTGTCCCTGGCAGTTTTCTATGGAGGTATGATTTGATGGGCACACTTATTGTTAGTATCTCAAAGAGTATCAGATCATATCTAGGCAACAAGGCAGAGGGAGGAATCCTGCTTGTGCATCGTTCTGTGCTTTACTTTCCAATAGCTGGGTATAATTAAACTGTGGGTTGTTCTGTGCATCTTTCTGACAGAAACCAGGACAGCGCTGCGGCTAGATAACTGCTATGCAAAGTTTCTAAGAATCTCATTGCACCAGAGTTTTAAATTTCATTGAGTCTCAATAACAATAAAATTGCTGCAGGGTTATCACCTCGAGGAATTGTTATAGGAACTCTTTTGGGAATGGTGCTTCATGTAAGATTTAGTCCGGATGATCAACAAGTGGCAGTATGTGCTGGAAATTGCATCTACATGTTAAGTGCAAAGGTGAGATACCATTCTTTGTAGCCATGGTGCTGGTATTTCTTTAATTTATTCACTTTCAAATAAAATAATGATACAGAAATGCCAGTATAATTAAGCAAAAACATTCATTTTTTTCATAGAGATGAAAATAAGTTTGAATTAATGCTTGATCATAGAATCATATAACAGACAGAAGAATTTATTAAAAAATTTGAAATGAAAAAATATCTCAATAACTTAGGAGAAGAAAACATTCTGAGGGCGTCTGAAAAATTACTCCTATATCATTCATTCTGAAGAGGCAAATGTAATGTGTAGTGGTTTTGCCAGCAGGATGATATACAGGGCTGCAGTTTCTTTAAGAAAAATCTTATAAAATATTGAATTAATATTTTATATTGAAACCTGACAATTTTTAGCAACAGTTATTAATTATTATAGCATCTAACTAATTCTAATTTTTAGTTTGAAAACTAATCTGTTTTTATTTTGACTTGACTAATCACAGAATGAAGCTGTACTAGCTGAATTGTATGGCCACCAGGCTCCAGTGACTGCTGCTGAGTTTTGCGCATGGGAGAAAAGTATGCTTATATCAGTGTCAGAAGACAGAACCTTTAAGGCAAGGAAATTGTAGAGGTGCACTTTAAAAAAATAGAATTTAGTCGATGTGATGTAGCTTTTTTTTCCCTTTAAATATTTTCTGAAGATTAAACAAAAAACATCTTTGACTTCATAGAGATCAGGACATTGTTCTTAGAGTTGCTTGGGCAATTATTGTAAAAATTATTTGCTCTTTTTGAAAGGCCAACAATGCAGGTTTTTTATATTCAAAACTTTCTACAGTGAAGCATTAACTTTGGGGATTACTATAATCTGCCAAGTGGAAATAAAATGAAATATTTTTATCAGTTTGGCTGTAATTGAAATGTTGCAGGTATGCTGAACTGAATGAAAGCATTTCACTTTGAGTCTACTGACATTGATTGCAATTTTTGCTTTTGAGAATTTTGAGCTATTGCATGCAGTTGTGTGGGTTATTGCACACTGGTAGGATTTTTGGCCAGATAACATCTTATACAATGACACCATGGATTGCTGCTGCTGTACATGACAACAGTTGAAGACAACTTAGATAGTGGGGGAAACAAGGAGTCTGAGTGAACCCAGATGTATCTTCCAGGAGATACTGGGGTGGGTACCTTGATTAGATATAGTTTAGTTTACTACTGATTGTCCTCTATGTGATTCTAAACATAGCCCAACATTTGGTTCTGCAAGCTAAAGTAAAATTAAAGTTTTCTATATCAAAGGTTGTTTTTTCGTTTTGTCTTTTTTTTTTCCCTAAATTCAATTTTTATGTAACTGTTCTGGAGACAATGTGGTTTTGATTTTTGTCCTAGTCTTGACAAAAAAAAAAAAAAAAAAAAATTAATTGGAATTTTAGGAAATAGTTATAATTCTGACTTTCTGATTGATTGCTTCTTATTTAGTTTATGTTGATCTAAGAAATTAAATCAAGGTAAAAATGACTGAAGAAAAAGATCTATACGCTTCTTCATATTTGTTTAATGAAGACTTGATAAAATACACAAAATCCTAATGAATAAGGGTTTTGTTTGTTTGTTTGTTTGTTTTTAACTTGATAAATGTTGGGACTAAAATGACAATCAAATGAAAATATTTTGTGAGTCTCTCAAATAATTTAGTAAGTCAGTCTTCAAGTTTTATTTTCTCTGCCTGATTCTGCTGATCAGGGGTAATTTTCTAAGGGCAGCCATGCTGGAGTCTGTAATAGTTGGCTCCTGTGATTGCAGGACTTAAAGTGTCCAAAACCTTATACTCCCCTAGCCCTTTTAGTTGGCTAAAGAAGTGAAACAGATGAGAATCTCTTCAGATAAATTTGTGAAAAAAGGTCTTAGGAAACAGCTTTTCAGAAGAATGATGTTTACATTCAGAGAGAAATGAAACATGAACACAGAGGAAAGGTTGGGAGCTAAACAGAGGCTCACAGCCATGTTCAGAAAGCAGGGACTGACTGGCTGTGATTTTTTAATCCCAGCTGTGATAGCTATGATAAATGTAGTGAAAGTACTTGTGGAGATGATGGCTTATAGAAGTAACAACATGAGAGAAAAAATTTGGTTTTAATTTGGTTTCTTAATCAACTATTGAACATAGAATGTGCCACTCAGAAACAGTCATGTTAATAATGAAAGTTGACTTATATGTGGGTCTATAGGTCATAATAAGTATCATTATTATTAATAATGAACTCTTATCCCAGAGCTCAATATAAAAATTGTGAAATTATGCAAGCTTCCCACGTGAAATCTAGAACCAGTTCAAGTATGTCTTTTCATTAATTTAGCTAAATTCACCAAGAGATCAACCTAAGAAAATATGATAATAAGCACTTCTAATTACTTTGTGAATCCATACTGGATGAGTTTCACCTTTTTCACTATGGATATTTATCAATTAAACAAAGCCCTACATAGTTAGAAAAAAAAGCTAGGAAAAAATCCTTACCATATTGTCTCACTTTCAACGGCTGCATTTTTCTGTTTTCACCACATGATGGCCATTGAAGTTTGCGTTTTCCTTAAAAATCTCAGTAGGTGCTTATCTTTTTTTTTTCTCTAAAGGTGTGGGACTATTCTACTGGCCAGTTAATATATCAGTCAGGAGTATTAACAGGTAAGTGGTTTTTTTTTATACATATTTTTTCATAGCAAAAAAATCCTTTCTCGTTAAACAATAACATAGATTTATTATAGAAGTTTTTAGTTGATTTAGTGAAAACAATTCCATTAGACTAGGTAGTAGTAAACATATTATACTTTAAAACCAGTAGTAAATATATTTTCCTTTAAAGTGTTCTTCTGGGTAGATAGTTTTAGTGTATTTTCATAAACAGCTCTTTTTGTACAGGGTGTGCGTGTAACTTGCCATTTACTGAGATATGCAAATGGAGCTCTCTTGTTCTGTAGGTACAGTTCCACTGTTTCTCTACTACATGCTTCTTTTCTTTCAAATTTTGTATATGACATGGAAGGAAATACTATACCATATGTAGATGTATCAGCAGTGTCTGCAGCTGATCACATATACTTACTTTAAAAGTGAAAACTACTTTTGAGGAAAGATAAAAGCAAGAGGAGAGAAGAGGAGGAAGGCAAGCATTGCCTCCAGTGTAACAGAAACCCCCCTTCCAATAGCATTTTCCCTTCAGGAACCATATAATTTTCAACAGGACCTGCTCAAGCTCCCCTTTGGTTCCTGCTTGTGGTGCTATTAATGGTGATCAGAGCACACACTGAGGGAATGAGCTGCATGGAGATTGGTTGTTAAGCTTCGTGCATACATATTATTGGATGACCTCATGTAAACTAAAAGCTAAAACCACATGGTAGGAAAGAGGAGGAAGAAGGGGTGATTCCCTCATGGTTGCCTGTGGCGATTGCTTCCCTTGAAAACCTGTCCTAACCACAATATCAAGGTTTGCAGGTGCAAGGCCATGAGACTAACGACATGGGAACAACAAGGGAAAACTCCTGCCACAGGCGCTCTGAAAATCACTGCCTTAGCAGCTTGGGTGGAAGGCAGGCCATAGGACTGCAAATGGAAACCCCTGAGCAGCACAAAGGCTAAGGCATATGAAAGTTTGTGCAGCCATAAGAATTGCAGTCAGGATTTTTTTCACCTGTCTTTATGAATAGGAGGATTCAATTTTGAATGATGTATTATAATTAAATATCTGATTTGTGTTTACTTTGGAAATAATTTTATCTTTTTTGAAACAGCATTTCCTTTGTTAAGTCTTCTAATTGATGAAAAAAATAAACAGATGATCACTGGATGTGCTGAGGGACAGGTAAGAATTTCCCATTAAACAGTCTCTATGTCAAAACAGTCAACTATTACTAATGTATCTGTCTACAAAAAAGCTGCATAATCTTTATATGTTTTGAACCATTACAATAGCTATTTTAGTAAGCATAATTCAATGCTTTGAGCATAAACCATATGTGGTCTGTAAGACCTCTATTACAAAATGGAAACTTTTTCCTGAAAACCAGGAAAGCTTTTAAGAGCACAATCAGTGATTATATAAGAAGAGTACACTGAGAAGCTATAAATAGGTCTATTTTAGAAGAAAAAAGTTGAAAAATAGGATTCTCCTATTTTAGCCAAGGAATGAAACACTTGATAGTAAATGGAAGAAACTATGATTTCAGCATGTTGGAATTCTAATCAAAATGTGATGAAGGTGAATATGCATCCCACCTCCTCTTTAAGTTAGTGTTAATATTATATTTACATGAGATTTTCCAGCTGTTTCCCTTCAGTGTTACCGTTCAGTGTGTTGTGAAGAAAATTAAAGATTTATCTATAATGGTGCTTGAAAAGAGAAAGGTATAAATGAAATTGATCTACGTGACTCAGTGAGCAATTACATGCAGGTTACCTGTGGCTTTTAATTGTGTATCCTACAGGGAGTTTTTTCCAAGACATAAACATGTGTGAATTAGATGCGTAGTTCAAATTGATAGCGGTTAATATTGTATACATCCTTTGATAATTTTGGAAACGCATGTAATTGAATTTCTGGTCCAAGGTGAGATTCCAGACACAAAAAATTATTAGCTACATCAACAGTTTTAAATATTGGACCTTTAGTTTGTGTTCATGTAAACTGTATGTTTAGTGTCAAAAGGTTACTCCATTTTTTTTTTTTTTTTTTTTGCAGCTTTGGATCTTCAGTTTAATCACTGATCATAATTACCGTTGCATAGCACTTATCAACTTAAAGAAAGAGCAAGAGAAATTCTGTAGTAAAGTGTGGAAATCTGGAAAAGAAATAGGTAGCACAGTGCTCCTAGAATGCTGTTTATGGTATATTCTAGTTGTTATTGGCTACTGATGGTATGCTTTTTATATCATGAGAATTTATTATAAGTGATAGAGTTATGAGTCTCAGACTGTGGCATGGAATTCTCACTGAAGCTGATATGAAGTTCAGTATTGGCATATCTGGAAAGAATTATGTTTGTATGTCTGTAATAAAATCTTGGCCAATGCAACTGCTTATAAAACATGACGTGAACTATTAAGTACTTGGTTTTTATTGAATTCATTGCACAAGGCTTCAGTGAAAACAGAATCAGTGCCTAAAAACTTATCTATTGTCTAAATGGAGTACCATTTCCCAGTTACCTTTGGTGCTTCCAGGAATCTCTTTTTTATTTTTTATTTTAAATCTGTACCAGTATCTCCATGATATGGTACTTCTCTGGCTGTGATATTTCTAGTGGTAACAGAGAGTGCTGAAAAGTCTTTAAAGACTGCACTGGCGACCTCAGCAACATGATTTCATGGTCCCAAATGAGACATTCAGACTACCTGCACATTAGCTGAACTGAGTTGAAATCCTCCTAAAGGCAAGCAAAAGGGAGCTTTCTTTAGGGAAAGGGAGATCTGTTTTCTCTTGCTTGCTCTTTTTCTGGCTTCAATGACTGTTGCATTCTTAGCTGCTTAGGGTTCTCGCTTCAATAATCCTAAACTCCTAATTTAATGGGAAAGACTGCTACATTTCTTGTTTTAATTTAAAATATACAATGTTGCTTTCATCTTTGGGTGTTTGAAATTTAGAGAGTGATGTAGTGTCTGTGCCTAATGCCGAATTTACTGCTAGTAGTTCCTAGGTGTGAACTGCACATGCATAATGGATTGGAGACTTTTTGGAAAGATTAAACTGAGGTGTCTTTCCATCTTGTTTTTTGATTATATTGTAACTTTAGCATCAAAGGAATTTTCAGGCTAAGTGGAAAGGTACCCAGTGTATTTAAGAGTTGTTGGAATATGTCTTTCAGAGTCTCTTTTTTGAGATGAACACACCTAAATTCCACAAACTCCTTTTCAGTCCTTAAGTAGGCTATTTGGAGTTTATGTATTTGAAAGAAGATGGTAGTAAAAATAACATAATAATGAGGAAAGATATTTCAAGAGGGCTGGCTCTTAAGATATATCCATCTTTTGAAATAGAAACTTTTTGAGTGTGGTCTTAGTTCATGCTACTTTACTACTTCTAATTCTCTCTTAAATCCAATCTGTTTCCCTTATTTCATTGTCTTTTGATAGCTAGTACTGTTGATTATCTTTCTTAGGTGAAGGGCGAAATACTTCCAAGCTCTGCAAAACAAACAACATGAGACCAGAAAGAACAGTAGAAACATCATTGCCTATCCTCTTAATTGAACACTGTGACTTTTTAGTATGTTCCCATAATGAAGAAAACATGTAAGTCCTTTAAAATGACACCACATATTTGGCTGGAATCTACTCCTAGGAGTTCCTATTGGTTCTTGGATTATTTTCACTGCAACTTACTATTTTTTTTAAAATGCAAAAGAATGTATTTAGTGATCTGCATGTTTTGGTGGCCTACTCTTAGGTAGATATACACAAACTGTTACAAAGTTAAAACTGGTTTCTAGTCTGAAAAATAATTTTATAAAAATAGTATTGGGAAAAGCCATTTTAGCATCTATTGATACTAGTTGATCAGAGAAGAACAATTAAAAAAATAATTAAGAAGCCAAGTGGAATGAAAAGGCCATATTTATTTGGCCAAACTTTGTTTTCCTAAGGAAGCAAGTCTGATGCAGTCACTGTGTGCCTGTGTCAGTTTGCCTTCCAAATTTAAATAACTTTTGAACTACATAACCTGTTCTAGCCAAACATCTGTCAGAGAGACAGATATTTCAAATCATGATGTTTTTACTCCTTCCCATGGAATTGGTTGGCCAGGTAGAGGAGAGAGGCCTAAATTAATCATTATATTGCTTTTTTCTCCTGAAGAAAAGTTTAACCATGTTATAAGGTACCTGGGGATCTGTTCAGGATACTGCCACAAGAACTATTTCACAGAACGACTTGTTTTTGTTGTTACTTATAATTGTCATTTGGATAAATTTATCGGCCACATCATGTTTTAGGAAACACTTGTTCCACCCTTTGTCTGTGGTGGGTTATACGCGTATAACTGATTAATTTTCTAGTTAGATATGTAAACAATTTTTGATAAACAGAGACGAAAAATACCCAGCAGTGCTGGATTATTTTATTTGCCTTTATGTCAACTTGAAGTACTTATTAACAGTTATTTTCACGATGCCTACATTTTCAGAAGGACTACCATCGAGAGGAAGGAAACGGTGATTTTAAAGATGTACATCTCAGACATACTTTAATGGAATGTCAGAACTCTAAGGCCAGAAGATGAATTATTACAGTTAGTCTTTTTGCTTGTATAATACAACTCTCAAATCAACAAAAATTCATCTTCTTCAAAACTGTAGGTTTTATTTGAACTACAGCACATCTTTAAAAATGTCTAGTTTTCCAGTGATGAAGATTGCACTATATCTCTAGTTAAGTTGTTCCAGCAACCAATTCATTCCATTTTATTCTTTATCTGAATTACCCTATTTTCATGTATAGTTATTAGCTCTAGAACCAGCTACTATCAAGTTCCCTCCTTGCTTAGCAAATTATAGTTCATGAACAAGTTATCTCTACACTTCCAGATAAAATAATTTGCACCTTGTATAAGGCATGATTCCTGTAACATTTTTAACATTTGCTTTTGAACTTTTTTTGAAATTAAATCTAATTTCTTTTTCAATCTCCTTTTTGGACATGGTTGTCTGAAATGGATCCACAGTAAAAGGTTAATTGAAATAATTTTCTGAATGGAGATAGCATCACTTTCCAATAGCCACCTGGCATTGTACATCTAAGGACTATTTACTCTTTCAGCTATTGCATCAGAGTTGGAGGTTTTCTTTTGCTTGTAAACAACGATGGCCATTAAATTCTTACTATTAATCCAGTTCCATTAGCTTTTAGTTTTAGAGTTTTATATTTAGAAGTATTTTTTTTGTTTAATTTTTTAAGTTACCATGTATTGTTTTTAGCAAGTGGTTCAGACTTGTCTGAACAACTGAGGAATCCCTCTTTTACTAGTTTTCCTGCCTGCAATGAAATGCAACAATGAAACATTTTTGCAACCCTAATGTGCAAAACATTATGGGTCTCATACTTCCCTAAGCTTTTTGACTTGAGTAATTTCATCACAGTGGATGACATTTTATTATTGTAAAGTAGGTGTGAGAACAACTTCCTGTATATATGTTATCATTGTTCATAGTAACTTGATAATGCCACTTCTTTATAAATAATTCAAAGAATTCACAAATTAAATCAGTCTTTTACTACCATGCATGAAAGTCATGCAAACCACAGATAAAACTATGCAGACCACATAAAATATCACAAACTAGAATTGAAGCTGTCTTTCCCCATCTGCTTTTTAAAGTATTTGACTGTTTTGGGTTTGTCTTGGTTTGGTTTTTGGTTTTGGGGTTTTGGTTTTTTTTGTTTGGTTGGTTTGTTTGGTTTTTTTTTATTAAAAAGTATTGAGCCACTGTGACGAGTATTTTTATGCCAAGTTTCAGCTTTCTATTTTTCCATACCCTTATTTCAACTCTTGTAGTCTGACTTCACAAATCAAACTGATAAGTCTCTGCACTCTTATTTGGAAAACGTATTAAATTGTTCTTGTGGTTTAACCCCAACCGGCAACTAGAACCATGTGGCTGTTCACTCCCTCCCACCTCCCCAGTAGGCCCTTCCTGAGAAGGGTAGGGAAAAGAGGGAGAAAAAGGAGAAAAAAAAATCTTGTGGGTTAAGATAAAGACAGTTTAATGGCACAGTAGCAGAAGAGATTAATAATAATAATAATAAAGAATATACAAAATAAAGTGATGCAATGCAATTGCTTTCATGACCGGATCCTTGATTGCCCAGCTGGTTCTGAGCAGTGATCGTGGGTTCCTGCTCCCCAGCTGACCCCCATTGATATACAGAGCATGACATGTATGGAATATTCCTTTGGCCAGCTTTTCCTGTCTGTGCTCCCTCTCAGCTTCTATGGGAAGCTGAAAAAGTCCTTGACTTAATATATGTTAAAATAATGCTACTCCACAACAACTACAACAGTATGTGTTATCTCATGATTATTCTCATAGTAAATCCAAAACCCAGCAGCTAGTAGGAAGAAAATTAACTGTCCCAGCTGAAACCAGGACATTGACCATGATGTCTTTTCATTAATTGCAGCATTTTAACTTTTTGAGGGTGGCAACCGTTATATTGTAGTAATCTGCTTATGCTTGGTAACATTTTTCTTCTGCGAGGGTGTTGACTGAAATTGTAACCAGTTGGTCTGCTCTGTGGTGTTTGAAAAGGCTGGATTTCATTACCTGGTTGCAATACGACTGGGACTAAGCACGGACTGAGACAGACATTCCAGGCTTGTCCGTTTTTCCCCCCTTCGTTTTTGCTGGTTTTTACCTTATACTTTAACTATGTACAAACAGACCTTCAATTTCACTGCGTTTTGTATCTTCATGTTACAGGTGGTAAACATAAGATCATATGAGGATTTGCCTCTTTGTTTGAATTTAGTCTTTGTGCATACAGTAATTTTACAGCATTGTTGTGCTACAAACATAAGTAATTTTTGAAGAAAAGTATGACTTGCCATGAGCACTTACATAAATCAAGGATTGTGTTCTGTTCTTAGCTTTCAAAACTTCACTATTTGATTGAAACTATTTACTTTGAGCTGCAGATTTAAACAAAAAAAACCCTGTAAATTTTATTTTTTTTTTGGTGTGGTTTATTATTATTGTTGTCCTGGGATTGGGTAACAAGTATTAAAAAAAAACCAAACAGTTGCTGTGTCTTGTATGGTAATAAGTAAAGCTTCTTTATCATACTCAGAGAATTTTTTCTCCCTTTTTAATAGATCTTCTGCCCTGAATACTACCTATTTTTGGATAGGAACCTCCACTGGCTTGTTAATAATTAATTTGGCAAACTTTGAATTAGAAGGTTTTTTATCTTACAAAGGTATGATAATAAAATATCTGACTACACCATAATGTGATGGCTTTCCTTTGTTATCTGATATAAATTGTATAAGAATTAGTTTGTCAAATAACAGAATACAGTAGAGACTAAGTGGGGTTTTAAAAATATTTTTTCTAATTAATTTTTATATGTTTTTATGGCATTGCTGACTTGTCTCAGAAGATGTGTCGACACTAGATTTCTGTAGTGGCTAGCAATGAATTTTTATCTGATTTTGTGGTTTATGAGAGTTAATACAAGGAATGTCATTCTAGTCCTACTTTATAATATGGGGGTAAGCTAAAAGGATGTACACTGAAGACAGTGGGTTATCGTGGTGTCAAATTAGTATGAGTAATTTTTTTTCCTGTTTCAGTGATAGTTTTTTCTTTTGAAATGTAAATACAATTTTATAGACTATGTTCTTTTTGGCAAAGATTACAGTGACCTCAGCATTCGGTCTGCTGGATCATGTGCATTAACACAGAAGGCAGTTAATGGAAAGGTAAGTATACAGTAAACAGATGTAATGAGTATTTACATTTCCAGTTATTTTCAATAAGTATTAATTATGCATTTTGTTTACAGACTAATGTACACATTTGTTTTGCTTGATGTGAATTAAACAGTAGTTTCTCTGGAGAGGGTTGATTCTTCTTTATGGAATGTGCTAGTTTACATAGTTGGGTAGTTTTAAAGGTCTCACAGTTTGTGTACTGTCCAAAGTGATTAATAAGCAAAAAGTGAGTTGTTTTTTATGTTGTTCAGTGTGTACTTTGAATGTCAAGAATGACCATTGGGAGAGCAGAGGCAATCTTTTCAGGGAAAGAAGATGCAAGCATTATTACACCTTGTTTCTCAAAAAAATGTTAGGATGAACTGCTTCTGAACCCTCCCAACAAATCAGTGAAAACTATTTGAGTTGTGAGAAAATTTCTGTGGAAAGTCACTAAAAGTGCTTTTAAGGAAGTGAAAGGCATCCTTGCTTGTATACTCCATTTTTTATGTTACATTTTTCCTACAGAAGTGAGCTGATTCTAGGTCTTTTTACATATTTAATATAATAGAGTTTTGTTTTAAAGAAGGATTTTGTTTTAAATTCAGTTCTTATTGTGTTCTCAGCCTGTCTCTGAAACCAATCTTTCTTCCATGTGTGCTTCTTTTCTCACAACTCTAACTGCAGAAATAGGTCTATTGTAGAAGAGATTGGAATTTCTGTGACTGTTAGGTATGCAAGTCTGTTGAGACACATTTAAGCAACATAAGCCTATTTTTGAAGGATAGCACTAAGCACTTTTTACTGGTTAATGCTCTGCAAGACTAAACCCATTTGACTAATTTTCATAAATGACATGATGTGATTTCATTTTCCATTATAAATGCTTCAGTGTTGGAGCTTAAATTATGAAGTAAATGGAGTGTTATTTTATGATATAATTGCTGCAGGTTTTATGCTTGATCACCTCAATGTTTGAAGATATGATTGCTGTGTTGGAAGTTAACCTTGCTGGATTGGTGAGAACTCAGCAGAGTGATTTTCTACCATGTGGAAATGAAAAAAATCTATCAGTTATTGCCAGGTACAGAGTAACTTTAAATGTTTTTTTTTTTCCTCTGAGTTGGATTATGCATTAGCTTTCCTGATTCTGAAGTGCATCAGATGGTCTTTACAGTGCTATTTGTTGACATGGGGTATTTTAACCTATTTTCCTGTCATGTTTTAGTTGTATTGAGTGGGAGAAATCACAGAATGGTTGAGACTGTAAGGCACTTCTGCAGGTTGTCTTGTCCTACCACTCTTCTCAAGCAAGGCCACCTAGAGCCAGTTGCCCGGTACCATGTAAAGGCGATTTTGAATGTCTCCAGGGAAGGAGAATCCATTTTGTCTCTGGGCAACCTGTGCCAGTGCTCAGTCACTCTCACAGCAAAAATATGTTTCCGGTATTCAAACAGAACCTCCTGTATTTCAGTTTTTGACCATTGCCTCTTGTCCTTTCACTGGGCAGATGGCGCAGAGCCTGACTGCCTTCCTTACGGCTATATATTGGTGCATAGGGTTGTGCCTCCCCAGCTGCAGGACTTTGCACTTACCCGTGTTGAGCTTCATGAGGTTGCTGTCAGCCCATTTCTCCAGCCTGTGGACATCTCTCTGGATGGCAGCAAAACCTTCTGGTGTATCAGATACTCCTCTCAGTTTTGTGTCATCAGCAAACATGGTGAAGGTACACTCTGCTTCTTCATCCAGTTGTTAGAATCATAAAATCATTTAGGTTGGAAAAGGCCCTGAAGATAATTGAGCCCAACAGTTAACACTGCCAGGTCCGCCTCTAAACCACGTCCCGAAGTGCCACATCTACACATCTTATAATACCTCCAGAGATGGTGACTCCACCACTTCCCTGGGCAGCCTGTTCCAATGCTTGACAAGACTTTCAGTGAAGAAATTTTTCCTAATATCCAATCTAATCTCTGCCCCCGGTGAAACTTGAGGCCATTTCCTCTTGTTCTATTGCTTGTTACTTGGGACAAGAGACTGACCTTGCTACAGCCTCCTTTCAGGTAGTTGTAGAGAATGATAAGGTCTCCCCTCAGTCTCCTTTTCTCCAGGCTAAACAAGTCCAGTTCTCTCAGCTGGTCCTCATAAGTCTTGTGTTCTAGACCCTTCACCAGCTTCGTTGCCCTTCTCTGAACATGCTCCAGCACCTCAGTGTCTTTCTTGTGGGGAGGGGCCCAAAACTGAACACAGTACTCTAGGTAGGAACTTGCCAGTGCCGAGTACAGGGGGACGATCGCTTTCCTAGTCCGGCTGGCCACATTGTTTCTGATACAGGCCAGGATGCTGTTGGCCTTGCCCTCCTGGGCACACTGCTGGCTCATATTCAGCTGGCTGTCAACCAACACCCCCAGGTCCTTTTCCACTGGGCAGCTTTCCAGCCACTCTGCCCCAAGCCTGTAGCGCTGCATGGGGTTGTTGTGACCCAAGTGCAGGACCCAGCTTTTGGCCTTGTTGAACCTCATACCATTGGCTTCGGCCCATCGATCCAGCCTGTCCAGATCCCTCTGTAGGGCCTTCCTTCCCTCAAGCAGATCAACACTCCCACCCAACTTGATGTTGTCTGCAAACTTACTGAGGGTGCACTTGATCCCTTTGTCCAGTTCATTGATAAAGATATTAAACTGTCCCCAGTACAACTCTTTGGGCCCAGTCATCCAGCCAGTTTTTCACCCAGTGAAGAGTACACCCCTCTAACCCATGAGCAGCGAGTTTCTCCAGCAGAATGCTGTGGGGAATGGTGTCAAAGCCTTTACTAAAGTGTTTTACTATTAATGCAGATGTCAAAAGGATTTGGATCAGCAACTAGTGGACACCTGAGGTACTCCACTAGTTACTGGCCTCTGCCTCCAACTAGACTTTGTGCCAGTGATCACGCTCTCTGGGCCTGGCTGTTCAACTGCTTTTCAATCCACCTTACTGTGTGCTCATCCAGCCCATACTTCATCAGCCTGTCTATCAGGAGACAGTGTGTAACTCCTTACTGAAGTTAAAGTAGACAATATCCACTGCTCTCCCTTCTTCTACCAAGCCAGTCAGTTGATCAAGCATGAATTCCCCTTCATGAATCCACGCTGACTATTACTTTCTTGTCCTTCATGTGCCTGTAAATGATTTCCAGGAAACACTGACATATTGAAGGCAATAAAAACCCTGTGATATACAGTTAGTGCTGATTTCAGTGCTTAGAATAAAATCATCAGTTATTATTCACAGATTTAGGATTTAACATATAAATGCAACAGCCTGTGAATCTAGTCAGGGACAAGGCTTATCTGTGCTGCTGGATATCTGAGCTGATAACTAATCTGCTATGCCTGATTTGTATTTATGAAAATATCACTGGTATCACACATATACACAAATATCTAAAGAGAAATTTTGACACCTTTTCCTAATCTGATGCTTTTGCCTATTGCATTGATTGATTTTTTGCTTGGTTTTATAACTTAGGTGTTCTTTATTGACAAATTCTCCATTGTGTAAAGGTTTAAAGAAAAACTTGAAAGAACCTTCTAGTAAAACTCTTGGTAAGTATAAACCAATCTGGAAATGAACCAATAAAGTTATATTTTTAATAACAGTAGCTTACTCACAACTGTCTGGTTGCTAATACAATCAATGTATTTTTTTCTGTTTTAAATATATATTGCATCATATTTTTATTTTAGTAGGAAGAATTTTATATATATGTAGGAAATGAAATACTACTGGAAGTATTTGTAGTGAAAATGATGGTAATATGGTATTTTCCTTCTTCTAATAACAATCCTCTGAGAACTTTCTGTGGATTTTCAAAGAGTTAAATAGTGTAGAACCTTTACAGTTATTCATAGTCATTCTTTTTCCATAGCATGCAATATATTTTTCTGTATAATTTGTAATTTCTTTCTTAACTTTGATTATCTGTTTTGGTTAATTTTATTGTCCTGAATAGTCTTTTCTCAATACCTGAAAGTTTAGGAAATTAATTTTTGCCTCAATGTTCTACTGTTTAAAAAAAAAAAAAAAAGTCTGACTTCCAGTTGCTGTTGAAGCACTTGTCACTTCTTTGCTTAGCAACAGTAAAGCAAAATCTAAAAAATACCTGCAAAATAATATTTCATCATCACCTTTTCTTTAGGAAAGATATAAAAGTATTAGAAGCTGTATACATGTAGAAATAATCTATTTTTACTATATCAATGCACTTGTTGGACCTGTTAGAATGTCAAAGTATATATCTTTAGTGTTGTATGATATTTTGAGAACTCATCTGCAGTGTTGTAGCTAGAATTCCAGGCTGCTATAGGCACCCAGCACTGATGCCTGTACTACCCTTGCTGACACCTCACATTCAGATAGATTAGGTGCTGTAAGGAAGTGCTATGGTCTCCTATGGCAAGTGGCACTGGGAGCTTCCTAGGAAGGACCCTTTTCTGCCTCATCACAACTTAGAAAGGATAGCTGGTGGGAGTTGAAGGAGCTTCTAACTTCAGCATAGGTAAATGTGACCAGGAGATCACTCCCAATGCACCTGAAGTTTTTTTTCCATGGAAATATCAACAAGATTTCCCCCTTTAAACCATTTATTTAATTAGTTTTTTTCTGCTGATATGAAATGCTCTTCTTAGTTTCGGGCTGGAGGGTGCCCTTCAGGCTTCTTAGTACAGCAGTGTGAATGCAGACATTAATGACTTAAAGCACATAAAACCCCAAACATTTTTGTGTAGCCACCAGCCAGTTTATTAATGATCTTTAGATGCGTTCCATCCTCCAGATATGAAGTGTGAATATATTGTAGCTAGTGCACATAAAGTCCAAGCATAAAATAGGCAACTACAGAACACATTTGTAAATCAATGACGAAAAAAGTTCCTCAGAACAATATTCTTGTTAATTCAAGGTTTAAAGAAGTTCCTACTCATTGATATTATTGGAGGATGGATGTTATGCAGTGTAACAGTTCATATTTCTTTCCTTTTCTCAATAATAATTGAGAGTGACTGGTCACAAATGTGTTTTGTAACATAAGGAGACGTCAAATATTTCTACTCTGCTAGCTTAACTAAGTGTCTACCTTAACTCTAAAAATATGTTAAAAAACCATTTTAATGAAAATGAAATCATTATGCTATAGGAGTGAAAAGCATGGTGAAAGATCAGCCATTGGTTTTCCACAATAAAATTAAATCATCAGGTTATACATCAGCACCACAGTGAGTAGATACATTGCTATTTTGTCTGTTTTATTGGTGTGTGAGATTTTATCATATAATAGAGCCACCTAGTCTCATGACTGTGAAATTAATGACCCATGAAAAACAGATATAATGTTATCAAAGAAAATAATTTTTAAAATATGTTGTAAAACAAAATTTTCACAGCTTCTGGTCAGTGTTCAACTTCTTTTCAAAATCTGTATTAGGCATCCTGTCTCTTTCGTAGATTAAACTCTTTTTGTTTCTTCAGCTTGCAGAAAGAAATGTCTGAGAACTTTATATGAATGGTTTTTGACCTTCAGAATGCATTGTCCAACAAATAACTCACAGAAAGCAACACTTAGGTGCAAACTCGGGCATTAGATCATGAGAAAGTTGTCTTGTCATCAATGTGAACGTTATCTTGCCTACTGACATTACTAGTAGACATAAATAGTAAGAAGGAAGTAGGATTGTTTTTTGTTTGAAATAAACTATTTCTCTTATGAAACATTTAATGTTACATATAGAAGAGTCTGTGTTCTTTCTTGTAGAATGACCATGTTTTCTCCAAAAAATAACCTGAAGAAAAGTGAGGTATCAAAGTGGAAGACCACTTGTAGATGGTAGGTAATCTAGCAACTCTAATAGAGGAGGAACAAATTAAAATGAGAATAAATACAGTTCTATTGGAAATGTGGTTTGTAGCTGCTTCTCTTGTTGGAACTTTTTAGTTAGGAGTAGAACTGGAACTAAAAGGCTTTGTAAATTTGCTATAAAATGACTCTAGCAAGTGATTCAGATTATCGGACTGTCAATTAAATTTGAGTAAGTCTTACATGTAAAAGAAAATATACACACTTATTTTCTTACATTTTTGTTGCTAGAAAGAAGAACAGTTGTTAAATATGGTTGGAAGCATAGTCCCAATGTGTTCTTAAACTGGAATTCAAGTCACAAAAATAACTGAATGTAGCACAGGGAGACTTAGTTATTTCAGATCATGTACCTCATTCACCCCTAAAATCATGTTACCTTAAGCTAGTGCAAGCTTAGTCTGATTAATTTAAACAGAATATATATAATGGTAGAATTTGACCAGTGGATTCATCATCACTGTGGACATAAAGAATTAATAGCTTTTTAGAGCTGGCACTTTCATCTTAATTGGTGCAGTATGTCAAATGGGGACATTACACACATGTTTTCTCTTTAGTATTGTATAGAGTCTTTGTTCCATGTAGTACAAATATAAAAGTAAAGAATTATTAATGTTAACATTTTTCTCTTTTTTAAAAAAAAAAGTTTCTTAAATACTTAATAGCTCAAGGCTAAATTTCTGTAATCCTTGCACACACAGGCAAGCCAATCACAGACTCATAGAATGGTTAGAGTTGGAAGGGACCTTAAAGATCATCGAGTTCCAAACTCCCTGCTATGGGCAGGGACACCTCCCACCAGACCAGGTTGCTCAAAGCCCCATCCAGCATGGTCTTGAACACTTCCAGGGATGGGGCATCCACAACTTCTCTGGGGAACCTGTTCCAGTGCCTCACCACCCTCACAGTAAAGAATTTCTTCCTACTATCTGATCTAAATCTCCCCTCTTTCAGTTTAAAACATTACCCCTCATCCTATCGCTACACTCCCTGATAAGAGTCCCTCCCCATCTTTCCTGTAGGCTCCCTTCAGGTACTGGAAGGCCATTATAAGGTCTCCCCAGAGCCTTCTCTTCTGCAGACTGAACAACCCCTAGTCTCTCAGCCTGTCTTCATAGGAGAGGTGCTCCAGCCCTCTGATCGCTTTCATGGTCCTCTGCTGGACTCGTTCCAACAGGTCCATGTCCTTCCTGTGTTGAGGGCCCCAGAGCCGGACACAGTACTCCAGATGGGGTCTCACAAGAGCAGAGGGGGAGAATCACTTCCCTTGACCTGCTGGCCATGCTTCGTTTGATGCAGCCGAGGATAGTCGGCTTTCTGGGCTGCCAGTGCACATTGCCAGCTCATGTCGAGCTCATCCATGAACACTCCCAAGTCCTTATCCTTAGGGCTGTTTTCCAGCCATTTTCCACCCAACCTGTATTTGTGCCTGGGATTGCCATGTCCCAGGTGCAGGACCTTGCATTTGGCTTGGTTGAACTTCATGAGGTTTGCATGGGCCCACCTCTCGAGCCTGTTCAGGTCCCTCTGGATGGCATCCCTTCCCTCCAGCATGTCGACCGCTCCCCACAGCTTGGCGTTGTCAGCGAACTTGCTGCGGGTGCACTGTCCATGTCTCTGACAAAGATGCTAAACAGCACGGTGAGCACTTCAGATAATTTCTAGATTGGTTTGTGCTATTTTATGATAGGTTAAGCTACTTAGTACTTTAAGTTTTGTGGGGGAATTTTTTAGTATCTTGTTAAATAGATCATCAGTGTAAGTCTTATTTTTATATATGGAGATATTTTTGATATTGTATTTTGTCACAACAAGGTAGAATTTGCATTCCTTAAATACTTTTATAAGGTAGGTATGCAACTTAAGTTTCATTTTATGTACAAGTCCATACTAACTCTTGATCTCATGAATTCATAACAGTTGGTGATAGGAGTAATTTAAGTACAACTATTTAAAATTCATTCTGCCTCTTACCTTGGATTTAACATAAGTTTTACAGGAAATATTTATGTAAATATTTTAGAATAGCTTCCAAAGCACATGTATTTCATAATTGAAATGAAAATGTACTGTGCTTAGATATCTTAATATTTTTCCTCTCTTTCTCTTTTTTCCTTCTTTGAAGTAAAAATAAAGAATATCCATTGGAAAGTTATCCTCCAACCAAATATGAGAAAGAGATATCTGTTACTTCTAAACCAACTCGAATTTGTTGCATTCAGTATTCTGGTATGTACAGGCTTAATAAAATGTACAGTTGTGTCGGTGTGCAGAAAGAAAAGTCAAATTTGCGTGACATGCTTTATTAAGACTGTGGATTTACTAGGTAAATTCCCAGAAAACTTTCTGGCAATATCATGTACTGTTTGATCACAATTTTTTGACTTGCAAGCTGTTAACACGTATGCAAAAGGATTCTAATTCTCTGGTTTCACATCCTGTTTCCTTTTGGATTTATTTTATGACTTTCCCACTACAACTTGAAAATTAGTATTCCAATAAATTCTTTCACTAAGGAATTTATTTTTCAAGACATTTACTTACTTCTTAGATTAGTAATCAAATGTATTACCAAGTATATAATTATGTCAATGTACACTCTGCAAACCACAATACTTTCAAATTATTTAAAAATATGTGTTTTTATAAATATTTTGGTGACAAGAGCAACTTTCATCTTCAACTAATAAAAGGAATTAGATACAATCAGTAATTTTTCTAAAATGTCTTCCAACCATCTCTTCCATCCTAGAGAAGGGGAAGAAATTATTTTTATGGCTCCTGAAAGAAACTGGTTGCAGAGAGATTATTTCAAGGAATGTTATATGTGCTTAAAACTAAAAGTTCTTTTTTAGCAAAGACAAGCATTGCGATAGTTTTGATAACATATTTTAAATATAAACCCTCTTGTACTTTTGGGAAGGAACATTTTTCTCTGTTTCTGTCATTGTCTCTCGCATACACAGGCTTAAACAATCACAGTTTAGCAAAACAAGGTTTAGCAGAACTTGCAGAGTTGGGTTTTTTTCTTTTTTTTTTTTCTTGGAGTAAAAAAGTCATATTATTGTAAGCTTGTAAAGGGTGTTCTGTTACTGTTGTAGTCTGTATTGACAAGATAGTTCCTAGCTTTACAACATATTTTCTGTTGCAAATTTGTAACTTGGAATTGCAGTTTGGAACAGTCTTATAAATGGTCTTTGTAAAATATGAATCACAATAATTAATATGTACATCTTTAAAAAAAGTAGAAAGAAAATTAAATAGAGAACTTAAGTAAAACTTAAGAGGTTATAAAGTTGCACTAATGAGTTAATGCAAACCTTAGATTTATTAAACATCCTTTTGTAATATTGGAGGTGTTACATGTTATAACTTGTGGCTCAGTTAGAAAACAATTTTATTCGGGATTTGAGAAGATATTCTGTTAAACAAGCCTCCAAAATTCTATGTAAAATTATTTTCTCTTATTCTGTACACACAAGAAGGTTTATATATTGTTAATTATGTATGTATGACTTTATATCACTTACCTGACATACTTACCAGTTAGCTCTCGTGCTAAATACATACCGTCAAAACTTTGGGAAAAGTGGGGGAAATCCACAGAAGAGCACCACCCCTTAGCTCAAAGACTTCATACCTTTGAGTTTATGGGGCATGCATTTTTTGGAATATTTTGTCCAAGACTATAAATCTATTTTTGTGACGAAAATATTTAACAGCATTATTTAGTATGTGCAATTACTAGTACTTGCAGATAAAGTCAACTGAAATACTGCTTATCAGATATAATGAAAAATATTTTCATAAAGTAGTACTTTTCCAGTTTAATGGTGCATTTAATAACTGGTAACAGAAAAAAAAAGATTCTGGAATGTCTCTTCTCAGCATATACATCTACCCCATTGTGTGTCTGATTTAAAAGTAACTTTTAGTAGATGACTCTCAGAGATTAAAAATATGGATCTCTGTCTCTTTATATTGCCATAATGTGGGAAAAAAACATGTTGTGAAACATGGTGTTCTGAACCTGCAATGTAGATGGTGCTTAGACAGTAGATAGCAGTGTTTAAAGTTGGTGAAGTCAAACGTAACTTTTATTCCCTCTCCCTTTGTAAAGATGCTCAGGAGATATATGAAAGGGATGTTCAGTTGGTACCTTTTTAAAAATACTTTTCACAGTGAACCTAGTAGCATTGATTTGAATTCTGCACTTCATTTCCTTACTTTATCTCACTGCTATCCTCTCTTGCTCCACCGTATCTTATTTTTTCCCATCTGCTCATTTATCTGCTCTTTGTTATTTTAATTTTTTCAGGAAAAGTTTTTGAGCAAACAGATTTCACAAATCACTGTCATTATGTAGATGTTAAGGGAGTCTTTCCTGTCCCTGTGTGCCCCTCGCTGATTACCAATATAAATGAACAATTGGACTGAACTTGGATAGCTTTTAGGATAACTGTATGAAGGAAATTTATTATCTTTAAGAAGTGATCCAGAATGACTAATATGTACTTTTTATTCTAATATATAAGAAAAGGTGATGTAGCTTTAATAAGAAGATATAAAAAAAAAGTACTGTAGGGAAATAGATTTAAATGACTGCTAAAAAATTCTGCCCTTAAATTTTGTAGCCCTTTTTTTTCAGGAAAAGCAAATTTCTAACTTGTGATGAATAACTGTTTTGAGAATATATCAGGGCAAGAAATGAGTTGTGTAAAATTTCATACCAAATTCTGCAATATGAGTTTGCGATGTTCATACAAAATATGAATTTCTGATATGTGTTTTGTTGCAGTGACATGTGTGATTTTTATGATTAAAAGAAATAGCATATTAGGTCCTTGTTCCTTTCAAATATAATTCATTAGACACTCTTCTTTATAGGGGATGGAGAGATGCTGGCTTGTGGCCTGGCTGACAAGGCTGTACTGATATTCAATTCCAATCTCACTGATACATGTAATGTTTTTTCAGGTAAAATTATTAATGAAATTCTTAAAGAAATAGTATATAATTGAGTTTAACCTATAATAGCGTAATAATTAAAACATTCCACTTACATCACCTTGAGAAGAATGGGGGAGAGGGAATACTACTGATTCAAGTTACTTCTCTGGTTGGTTAATTTTTGTTCTGGAATTAAACTGCCTGCCAGTTTTTCCTATTTCAGTTTTCTAGGAGGTAAATAGTAATGTATCATGATATATATTGCAATCTGCATTGCATATGTATATTACAATAATGAAATAGAAGAAATAAAAACAATATATTGTAATCATAATGTATGCATATATTGCAGTAATACATTGTAACAGATTATTAGCCAAAAAATTGACTGTGATGACTTGGCAACAAATGTGTTTGGTTTGCAGCTCCAGACTTCTAAAGACCAATATTTGAAAAAAAAAAAAAGAAGGGAAATCCGTATCTGCAAAAGTGTATGCACGTGCAAACACATGTGCATTACTTAACATTGTAAATGAGCCTTAAGAAAAAAGAATTCTCAATTTCTACAAGAACTATCCGTTAATTTTGTAATGATAGTAAATGTTATGACTTGAAATTCATATAGCAGGACTGATTTACTGTGAAAGTTCATAATGGAAGATGACTAGTTCAGGTTCCTATGCTAGTTCAACATTCAGAGCTCCTTAAAATTCTGCAGTGTTCTGCAAATGCAGGTTAATTTACTGTGGTAAGAAAAGTGACCTGCAACAAACTTCATGGTACTACAGAAAAGTATTTCATGATGCCAGTAGTTAAGGTGTCAAGTACTAGTTCTTTGTCTTGCTTTAAATTTTTTTTTTATTTATTACTAAATTGTTCTTCTCACAGTTGGCTTTGTTCTACTAGCTTTTCTTAGGGTTTGCACTACTATCTAATTTATTTCATTGATATCTTTCATTCTTTATTCTATGTCTTTTTTATGATACACAGTCTGAAAAGAAGTGTAAACCACATTCTAGTTCAGGCTCTTCAGGAAGTATAAGAATTCAACCTGTGCATGTAGGTTTTTTCAAAAGCAACGTAAGTGTGAAATTGTCAGATGCTGTATGGTAGGCAAGTAGGAACCACAAACAATCAGTTACCTGCTTATTTCATTCATGTAGTTCTGTACAGTTCAGATTATTATGAAATCACCTATTTATTTTCTACTTTAGATGCCTTAGGTTTTGAAGTGTCGTAATAAGTCTATTTTCTTTTCATTAAAACACATGATGCATTGCCCTTATTCAGAGCTGCAATCAGTGGTAATGTCAAACTTTCCCTTTTCAAGAAATGGCAGATATCTCTCCTACTAAAAAATTTCCATTTCAAGACAGTATTAACATCTGAATATAGCTGATTATCAAAAATCACGTTTCTATAATGCACCATATAACAACAGCTGTTTTGCTATAAGCCTAATTTATTCGTTTTTGTCCCCTGAAGTGCTCGGTTACAGTTTGAAGTAGTTCTGCATTCCTCTTCAGTGTTGGCTTTTCAGGTGTCTGTGTCCTGTAGTGAAGTCTAGGTAATACTGGCCACGTTTAAAAGAGTTACAGCCAGCAGGGCCTTTTTGAAGAAGTATTTTTCAAAACCAACTGCTGTCCTTGTCAATGTGCTTCAAGACTGGGGAACCCTGAGTAATGCCTGTTTTGAAGCTTACTGGCCTCTTGCAAGCCAGCTGGCATTTCCTTCACTGTGCTTTGGGATTGGGGGACCTGGAATACTTTCTTAAGATTCTTAAGCTTTTGCGTGGCTCTTCCAATTTTCCAGACCTCAGATTTTCCTAAAGTTTCTCATGTTCCTTACCACTTTGGAAAACTGTTTTGTGTATTCTGGTAAGTTGTTTTGGTTTTTCTTTAATGCAAATCATTCAAAGATTCCAAATGGTATTACAAAACCAAAACTTGCAAATAAATCTTTGTGCTGAGAATAAAATAAGTATAGTATATACATATATACTTATCCAGTACCTGTGCAATTTTATGGTGAAAATTCTGCAGGTCTTCAGTAGCTAGGAATTAAAATATCTTGTTTAGAAGCCTCTTTATAGGTATATGTTATCATAGAAGATCTTAATTGCTGAGATAAATTGATTAGCCTTTCTGTAATTTGAAGCAATCTTTTTTTTTAATATAAAATGTCAGTTGACTAGAGAGAAAATGTGCACAAGAGGGCAGCATAAGAACTTTAAATCTTAAGTCTAGGTGAAATTCATCAGACTTCATCTGGAAAAATTAGAATAATATGGGCCAAAGTTTGTTAATTTCGTTTGGCATATTTTGTTCTTTTTTGACCTTTTAGATCAGTTTCAATATAATTTTATATCAAATTAATAATTTTAGCTTCTGAATGATGTTTCTGGCTTTTGAAGTTCTTTCTTTGTAATTTTCCAGTCTTGTTTTCAGCTGTGTGACACCAAACTGGAAAGTCTGTTTCTATTAACTGGAGATTATAATACTTTAAACTATGATTTTTAAACAGGCAGTTACATTTTTTTAATCTAATGAGGCAGTCCTGCAGAAACTGTTGTAGTGGCAGGTTCATTGTGTTTTTATAATACCAGTTAGCTCAGTAATAAAAGCCTAATGAATAAAATAAAGTATTGCAACTATTTGCAAGGTCTTAAGTGGTTTCCCAATCATGTTTGATATAAAATTTCATTTTAATACAATACTCAGGTTTGTTCAAGTAGTACTGCAGCTTTTCTTAAATTGCATCTCAAGGATGTTTCTTAAAAATGCTCTTCTAATAACTTTAAAAAAATTAGTCAGATTTATCATCTAATAAATTAGATTGGTAATTCTTTTGTAACTGCTTATATTTTATGTTTTAAAACACTGAACTTTGAAAAAGTAAAAGTCAGGTGTTCTGTTGCTGAGACTTCTACAATAAGTAGTAGTTTGCCATAGCTCTGGTGAATTCCTTTACTGCTTTATGTGTTAAAATCCTTCTGGAAATCCTTCTGGAAGGCCTTACCTTCCTTCCTTTTAAAGCAGCATCTCATCAATTAAATTGTCTTCTTCTAGAATATATGTCACTTTGCAGCTCTGTAAAATCAGTTTCTAAGCACTTGAAGTTAAGCATTCAAAATGAAGTTCATAAGAAGCCTGATTCAGATCTTGAAGGGCCTTTGATGCTAGAGTAACCATCCTCGGCTTGTTTGTTGGTTTGTTTGTTATATATTTTTTTAGAACTATTTAATAGTTCTGGTTGAGTCAAATCTGAATTGCAGACAGCTGAAGAAAATTTAGATTTTATCCTTTTAGAATCTGAATGTCTGTAAAAGATAAATGTGTCTTGTATATTTGTTATAACATTTTCATACAAACTCCCTTATAACAATGAAGGCAATGTCGTACAAATGCCTATGAGATTTCAGGTAGAATAACTTGGTATTTCTCTGACCTTATTTAATTTTGTGAATCTTGATTATTAATGAGGGAATGAGAGACATTTCTCCATAGTTTTTGGTGGAAAAAAGAAATCAATAACTGGTTTACTGTTACCAGTTTTAATCCAACAATTTGAAGCCTCTATTTAAAATTTACTTTAATATTGCGTATAATTATATTAAAACAATACAATTAACTCTGGGAAATGTAAAAATGCAAGAAATGAGCTTTATGATATTTCCACTATAATTTTTATTAGGTCATGATGGTGCAGTTAACTCTGTTGGCTGGAGTCATAACAAGAAGTGGTTAGTTTCTGCATCAGAAGACAGAACTTTAAGGGTCTGGTCAGTCTGCAAGAATGAACCTGTCCTAATTCTGGTAATTAGAAACTCCTGTCAGTTTGGTTCACAGAGGACACTGTTTTGCAATTTCATCTACTTCTATTTTAACAGCTCTGTAGAAGGAACATACAGCCTGATTTTCAAAGCTACTGAGTGGTGGTGATTCAAACTGATACTACGATCTGGGTGATCTCCATTGACTTCAAATCAGGCTGTTATCATGGCAATTTATGAAAAGAAAAAAACCCAGTCTTGGTAGACAAAACTAATGGGCATGTCTGAAAGTTTTGGTTTTATTGTCTGCTCTATATATTCTATTTTCATTGGCTCAGCTCTGCTTGACTTTATAGTCTACTGCCAAATTCAAAATGGAAGCTTAGAGTACGAAGATAGATTTTATTAGATTTAATCGACTACAGATACTATTAACTTCACTGCCAACTACTTTAAGTAGAACTAAAACTTAATTTTGAGATTAATAGATGTCAAAAATAGGAAGAGCCACTACATAGTAGGTTAACCTCCTGGGATATGGTCAAGATAACAGTGAGACTAGGCCTTAATACCAGGAATCTCAGACAAAAATTATTCAGTATTTTAGAATCCATTCTTAATAATTTACCTTACATTTTAGGGCAAAGAGAAGTTCCATAAGACTGTACGCTTTGCACAGTTTTATTTTATGGATGCATTTATATTGCTGTGTTGTGGAGCTGAATTTCATCTATTAAGTTTCCATCTCGACACAACCAAGGATGACCTCAAACGGTGAGTAAAATTTCTCATTAACAGTCCAGTGAAAGTACTTGTACTGTTTGATCTGGGATTTTCTGGTGGGTGAGGTGGTGTGGGGTGGAGGGCAAGAATGTTACAGAAGAAAAAAGTTGAATAAATAGTAAAAGCTAGTTGTAAAAAATATCTTTGTTCTGGCATAGTAGAGAAAAAAAAAAAGAAATCTCAAATAATTTTTATAGTGCATTCCTTATCTAGTAAATAGAGTTTTATTATTACTGCTACCATTTGGAACCTTATGAGCTTTCTGCTCTACCTGTTTACATCTTAGTGTACATTAATGTCTTAAGTTACATTGGAGAAGCTATTGCAATTCTTTCTTTTGTGGGATTATTTCTATATATTTTGTCTTTCAGAGACTCCAACATGCTATGACTGTTTTACTCCTTCTCTGTCAAATGGAAGTGAATCACTTTCATAATTGTCACTGACTTTCCAACTGTTGTATTTTATCTAATTACTTTTTTATTATTTTACTTTTTTTTACTATTTTATTATTTTGTCCCTATGTTTCTTCATTGTTAGGCATCCTTTTTTCTGACTTGGAATAAATTATTTTATTAAGTGTCTAATATACCTTTTCTGTTCTTTTAGTTTATAATTGGAGCTCAAACTGTCCTTGTATCCTTTTACTAAGTTTCTCTTCTCTTCATTTGCTTTTGCTGGTTTTCAGCACTATTTGTGTATATAAGACTTTATTATATTCAAGTATATATATATATGCACGTATACATGTATATGTTTAGACAAAATAGCATTTTAAAAAGCTTTGAAGATATATTTTTCTTTGTCTGGTATTATGACTTTATATTTTGAGTTAATTTCCCAGCATTTCTTTCTTTTATGGAACGCTACATCATCCCTTTTGTTTCTCACAGCTCTTTCATTCTGCCTTCTGAGTCAAATTTGGAAGAATGCTTGTATAGAACCGATTCAGGAAGATGCTAGATCTAACCCCAAAGCATGCTTTATACCTTTAATTAGAAAGGTGTGGTAATGCAGTCTGGCTAACTAATAGATTGCTACTGCATTTCAGAGCTGAAAACAGTACAATGAGAAATCATATCATTGTTTCTCTGTGCGGAGTTTTCAAAGAACTGCCAATAAGTATTAATTAACTGAGCATCAAAGCAATTTAGTTAAATGGTTAAATATTGATTCAATTTTGAAGGTGAAACTAAGAAGTGGAAACAAGAAAAATAATTTTATATTCCTTATCACCTTATTTAAATATATCCTGATTTACAAATGCCATAGAGGAGATTAATTGCAGTTCTGGGATAGAATACAGATCTCCTGACTTCTATGATTAATCTCGAAATGATTCACAACATAAACAAATTTCTTTACCTTCTCCAAAATTACTAAGTATTGAATTTCCACTCTCATCAGCAGTTGTGCATGCTGATATGAAGAGTAACTATTTGCTTCTCAGTTTATTTTTTTTAAATTGTTAATTACTTTTAAGTCACATAAGAATTTGAGTGGAAGAAAACATCTATGAGCTGTTATCTCATTTTATGGTTTTATGTATTGTTTCAAAGATCAGCATGAGAAATTTCAAAGGATTTTAAAAAGGATAAAATTGTATTCCAGTAACAGAAACAATGCCTTTTAAAGCCATTATATTTATAACTGGTTGTAGTAATTATACATACAGTAAGGGAAGTAATGATAAAATATCTACTCTGATGAAATGAGAAATTATACCAGCATATATTATCGATGGCTAAAGCAAAGGTCATGGTAAGTGTGTTTAAAATTTAGCATGCTAATGATACATAGGAGAGCATTCATTTCAGGTACTTCTGGAAAGTCAATGTTCAACTTCTTAAGTAAATGGGCTGCACAGACCTGATTCAGCAGCTTGGCTCCTTTGAGAATGGAAACTAGATGAGAAGTACATAAGTCATAACAATATCCTAACAGCAACCATCCCTAAATGCTTTTAATTTTCCTGTGCTTATCTTTTCTTATGCCTAAGATTCATTACATAGGGTCAGTGAATGACATCCACCCTCCTCTGTAATGTGAGAGAATATTTTTCAGAAGATGAAGTGATTCTTTTCCTTTTCATGTAACTGATTTTCTTATTTTACAGAACTCCAGGCTTTGTCTGGAACTGTATAATGGCACTACTGTTTGAAGATTCATTTTTACAGTGCATATAAAAGTGTTTTTAATAGCCTGAAACCTTATGATCTGTTATACTGATGATGTTTGTGGTCTGTCACTTAGTTTTGACTTTGTCATGTGCAGCCATTTTCCTTGAAATGTTAAATGTCAGATCTGCATCAAGCTGGTTTTGGAGGTTTGGAAGGTTTTTTTGGGTGTTTATTCATCTTCTGGTTTTAGCACAGTAACATACTTCCATTCATTGAAGTTTTTTGTCTGTCATCAAATTTTTTTTACTTTATCTGGGTGTCCTGAAAATCTTCTGTGAAGTAGACACATCAGTCTTTGTGATCTTTGCAGGAAGCGTTTGTACCTTAGAATTTGGTTTTATATTTTATTTCTGAATATACACCATTCTCCTGAAAATAATTATATACTGTGTAAATGTATTCCCCCAAAATTATTACATCCCCACATCTTATCCCAAGATATATAAGATATTGCAAGATGTGTCTCAAGTATGTGGGATATAAGAGATTAGTCATTTACACTGTTGTTGGAATTCTAATAATTGAAGGCAATAAAGGAGGACAGAATTGTAGCTTTGAGTATATCAACACAAATGTGATTTTATTTGGGTACCTGATCTCTGGGATTGTCAACTGAGATTATGTGCTGTGCATAGAATTGGAGATCTGGAAAAAATATAGTAAGAAGACACCATTCATCTATTTCTTTGCCTCCATCACAAGCTTTTCTGTGGCTTGAGGAGGTGCTGGTCTAATTTAGACAAATTTTAGGGTGTGTTTGTGCTACAATCGCCTCTCCAGTTGACTTGTGAGTTGAAATTTTGCATATATTCACTTCACACTCTTGGTCTTCAACTGTGCAGCATTTTCTAGTGTTTGTAGTGTTTTGTAATAGCTGAAAAAAACTTCACAGCTGTCTGTGACAATGTGTTCCTATTGGAGACCCTGCAACAAAAGAATTATCTTAGCTAATGGCAGACCATCAAGTTTATCTGTGGAAAGTGGTCAGATCTGAGATAGAATTCTTGATCTAGTTGTATATAATTTTGTTTTCTGAACTTGCTTCTGATGGGAAAATAAAAATCTTTTTTTTTTCCTTTTGAAGATATCTTATTGGTTATTATCTCTTTTTTTTTTTTTTTTACTTACAAGGTAACCTTTGTTATATTCACAGAAACCTATTGATTTTCTGCAGACAAAAGCAGTTATTTTGTTAAATGAACCTTCTTACTGATAAGTTGTAATATCTTTCAACAATCTAAAAACCTTTTTCTTTCTGTGCTTGCCACACCTTTATCTTGATAAACATTACAACACCTTCTGACCTTTGCTGGATTAATCCCTCCGATCAATTCCTCAGCAAGCCTTTTGTAAGATATATAATGATCTTTTCTGTAGGAAACAGGAAATTATTTTAACTTAAGATGTAGATTGTGCACTTTTGTTTACATTTTAACATAGAATTTTAGTCTCAAAGTCTGTTCTTATATATTACAAGTGAGCAGCATTTAAGCTTTTGTCTTGTGTCTGTTTGAATCATGTAATACCATTCTTTAACAATCTGATTACCTACCTTCTGGGTTGCCTGTTACTTCTTAGTTTATGGAGGTATTATTAAAGCAATAAAAAGATAACCCAAATTGCTATATAAACTTTAATCTCTAAAAGACAAGAACTAATGTACAGTCTCCAGCTGAGTGAGTCTGTAATGCCTGGCTGAATTTCAGTTGACTTGCACTTGGACTTGAACGTGTATAGGACATGTGGCAAATGCATTGCGGCCAAAAAATATAAGGTCTTAAATATACTAAAATTCCCCCTTTTTTCTTTTTTTTTTCTCTCTTTTTTTTTCTTTTTTCTAATGGGTACTCTTGTTCTACTTTTTCCCCTTTGTTACTTCGGTTCAGTTTTTTCTAACTTGTATTTGATGAATTTCAGTTTACTGTTGGTTGAAGATTTGCTTTCTAGGTGAAATTCTATCTGGGTAGCACCCTGTCAGGTGTTTATCTATGTAGCAGACTGCAGTGCAGAAGAAAGATACTTCAATTAACTCAAAACAATTGTTCTTGCATTTGGGAGCAGTCTGTTTCATTAAGCCTCTTTCAGTAGGGTAAACTAGACCAGAGGAAGCTTCATGCTGCCATCATTAGACTGTTCCTATTATTTCAGTCAGCTTATATAAAGTTAAATAAAAATTTAAAGTTAAAATTACCTGAAAATGGAGATAAATTAGTTGGTCCTGAAATCTAGAACAGTTTATTTTTCTAGTTTACTTGAATAAAATACTTCTGGAAACCACAAAAGTTTCTTGGATTAAATTGCAAAACACTAGATTTTACCTTCTGTTTCTCCATCACTGCTGAGGTAGCTCTAATGTCTCTAATGGCTTTAATGTCTACCTTGGAAATCTCAGCAGATCATTGTTTGAAAGTGACAAAAAAGGCAAAAGCAAATCATTAACCATTTTTCTTTTGAACTGATCCAGCTGATAAATGTATTGCTGTTATCAAATGTTCTGTTTTGAAAAGTTTTAACGTTGTTGGAAAGAAACAGTAATTATTCCCACAAGTGTGCTACACTTGTGGACTTTTGTGTTGTCTTTAAACAGACATGCTAAAATAAGAGTATAAAACCTACAGTTACATTGGAATTATTTTACTGCATAGAAGTGTCTGCATTTAGAATGTAATATAGAAATTTTGAGTTATTGTGGTGTGTTGACCTTTGCTGTGATATAAATGCATCTGAAGTCTTTTTAGAGGACTTGTCTGCAACATCTGCATGGAGCTGGCAGATATCCCACAGGACCTTGAGGAGTCCAGTGTGTGTTGGGAAGCTAAATTTTTTTGACAGTGTGTGATCAGCCCCTTGTTCTGTTCCCATCTAAGTAGAAATTATTCTTTCCTCACTAGTTTCTCCTCATTTTCTTTCTTATTGACTGTAATCAGCGCATGAAATGCTATACTGAAACTTGTGATATTTCTGGGTTTTGACCATAGGTACTTGACAGATTTTTATTTTTTTTTCCCTCTTCAACATTTTCAATATACATACAGGATTATTTTAGTGTTTCATCTTGATGAAAGATCTATCTTGGAAATACCATTTTTCTTTTCACCTAAATGAGTTTTGTTACCAAGTTTTTAATAGAGTTCAGCAACAAGTCAAAAGGTCTGTTGCTTTGTGATTCCAATGGGAATTTAGTGGTGGCCACAAATAATAATTTATTTAATTAACACTAGCATTCATTCGATATTTTTTGCAGATACAAACAGAGAAGTGTTTGCAAATTGGTACAGAAATTTCCCATGGCTTCAACAATGGAGATTACCAGCCTTTCAGCAGTAAATGATTTCTACTCTCGTATCCTTTGTATTTCTTATTTTCTTTGGAATTAATTATATGAAAATAACTTTGTTTGAAGTAATTAATGTTTGATTCTTTACTACTTTTTTTTTTCAATTAGAGTAAAAATGCTGTATTTTTTGTAATATTGAACTTCAGCCTTGGACATAAGCTTTTTAGGACTGTAAGATTTTTGGTGCTGCTCATTGAGCACTAAATACAACAGAGTCTTGATGTCTTTTTATCTATCTATATGCTTTTGTTTCATTAGATCAGTTTAACTTTAACACAGAGAACTGCACAGATATCATACTTACAGCTGGCAGCAACCGAGCTTTGGAAGTTTTTGACCTCAATGCAGGCTGCAGCACAGCAGTGATACCAGAAGCTCATACTAGATCAGTCTATCAGATCTGTCAAAATAAGGTATATGTGTTATTGAATTTTATTTGTAGTGCCACTACAGCTCCATCAATAAAGAAATTGGAGGCTAAAAATACAATTGATTGTAATTGATAGAGTTATTTATATGTTGGGAAGAATGGGTGAGGTGATAAGTCTGTGTGATAAAGGTACCCAGAATCTCATTCGTTCTCTAGGGGGAAGCAGGGAGCAGTGAGAATGACTCAACAAGCTTGCGATTAGGGAAGTGTATATTACCCTTTGTCTTACTTGTGCCAGACTGTAATACTGTAGTTCAGCAAGAACTTTTCCTTATGTTCTCTAAAGTTGAATCTGTTTGTCTGATTTATTCTGAAACTTCAGAAACAGCAAAGAAAAAAAATAAAATTGCTCAGTACTGCAGTAGAATAAATGATGTAAACCCCCTGATCTTTTTTTTTTTTACCTGAAGATTGATTTGGTTTTTTGGAGATCTTATGATACTGTACATGCTGGAATGCCCACTGTTAGGTTTGGTTGAGTATGGTTCTTCATTTCCAGTTGTAAAGTCCTTGCTTCTGTGGGTTTAAAACAATTCCTTTTGTATAACTCTTTGTGGGTTTTCCTGAGAGATGTGATCTGGTAAAACACTTAAAATCATGCAAACTATTTCAGTACCATTTGTAACACATATAGGCTTTAAGTTCTGGCTTTTCTTTTTGCTTGGTCAGCTTAGTGGCTTCAGGTTATTTAATCAAGAAAAACTTTAAAGCTGTGGGCAAGTATTCACTTGGGAAAAAAACTAAAGGTATGTGGTATAGCAAAGAAAATTGATCATTTTGGGGGAAAATTATAGATCAAGGTTCCCATATTTTCAGTTATATAAAACTAATATTGTAGATAAGTCAATAGGAAAATTACACATCAGCTATTTTGTTATGCTTCTATAGTTTAAAGCTGTTAGAGTAAATATAACTCAGTGCATTTACATTAAGATAATATGCTTAAATATTTTATAGACTTATAGAAATACGCATAATGCCATGTGCAAATTATATCCTGTTTAAAGTGTGAAACACATTAGAATCTAAAGTTAGCTAGTGATGAGGGGTAGTGCAGTAGAAACAAATCTGTGGAATGCAACAGTTGATGCTGCAGATCCAGTGCCTACATAACCAAATTTATGAAGGCTTTCCTTTGGACTGGTCCTAGTCTTGTCTTGTGGGCTGAATGCTCATTAATGATTACAATGTATATATTCTTGAAGTGCATTTTCTGGTTTAGATTCATGCAAATCAGTTCCCATGTTCCAAGACTGATTTGTGATGCTACCTGGACAGTAGTAAGTGGCATTGATCACAAGATTTGTTCTTTAAATAAATAAAAAAAAGAAAATCTATTTGGAGTTCTTGTATAACACTAAGGCAGACAATTTCTGATTAAGTGTGGGAGAAACCTTTTAGCAAATTATTAAATCCATAGAATGCTCTAGAAACATAGGTGAACAGTGTGACATTCTGTTATTTCTGTATTTGGACAGCAGCAGCTGTAAGCTAGTATATATAATCTGCAATGTATTGACTTTGATTTTAAATTTTTTTTGTTTTGGTTTATTTTAGAGATTGTTTGCAAGAATTGGCAATGTGTGAAATCCATCTCAACTGGGAGTGTACTTGATTAAGCTTATTATATCATTTGGAATATGTTCTCTTCACAGCAGACATTGTCTGATGCATGATAGAACAATGTTCTGAATCTTCCTCCAGAACAGCTTAGCAGGGAATATTGCAAATATGTGCATATATGTATATTCAGACAAAAGATTTGGCTGCACTGACTGTTATAAAGTATATCTCTTAGATGATGATGGGTTGGGACACACATTTTAATGGGTGTCTGTAATTCCTGTTTCCTTACTTGCCACAGCTTATCTTTCTTTAGTAAGAATGTTTTGAATCTTCCTGACTGTAATTTGGTTGTAAAATCAGACTGTATCCTTGCCTGAGATATTCAGTCTGTAGCCTCTGTACAGATATAAGTACACTTGATGAAAACTTGTTCCTAATTGGCAGCTTGAATTACAGAAGGTAATCTCTGTTCTTGTTAACACTTTGTGATAATGAACGTATAGTACATATTCATACAGTGTACATATATAGAATAAGTACATGGAGCATTTGCTATTGTAGTCTATCAAATTGCTGCAGTGGTCCTTCTTTTCAGGTGAGGTGTGAATCTGGTGGTGGTTCTGCCCATTCTTACTGACTCTTCTGCCTCTTCCCTGGGGACAGGGACAGTGGCAGCAACCAGATGGGGCTTCCAGGTTGTCTTCTATAGGGTCACTCTAATCCCTTTCTCATTGGCAACTTCTGTGATGACTGTACTGCCTCAAGCTTCCTGACAGTTTGCTGCAGCTCCAGAATAACCAACCTATGGCTGAAGCCCGTTCCTCTGATCTTGTGCCACTTGGCCAGTTTACATGTCTAAGCCTATTTCACCAGTTGAAGCCAGACTATATCTCTCTATATCCATAGAAGTGCTCTGTTTCTGCAGCTGTGAGTCTTCTCCACCTCCTTATAATCTCTTTCCTTTCTTCTCCTTCTGATACTTAATTCTGTCACTCTAGTACAAGCTTCTTCCCCGCCCCGTACTGTCCACAACCTTATATATTACTGCTTTTCCCAGGGCTCCTTTTCCCTGATAATGTCTTCCCTTCTTGCCTCCTTGAACCTCAGTCTCTTGCAAGGGTCCAGAGGAGACAGATGCAAGGACTGGAAGAAACTAGGTTTGGAGAGGTAATGGCCATGAGGGAGGAGACAGATGCAGGGAAGTGAAGAGAGCAGCATCAATAACGCTCACTCCTGGAAAGTTGGGATTTCTGCCTTGGTACAAAGAATGATTTTAAACATCTTTAAATTAAATACAGTAACACAGTTAGAAAGCCTTCCTATTTTACACCCAGCTTTTAATGCAAAAGATTACTTCAGAAATTCAATAGTATTACACCGAAGGAAAAATTATAAGAATTGCAGAGAAGCTGGGGATAAAATAGTCATCACTGTGACTCAGAGCAGAGAGAAATGTAAGAAAAAAATCTTGGCTGGTAAATCTTTAAAGACAGTAGTTGCCATATTTACATTAAGGTAAGAAGCTGCCCTGTGTGAAAGAAAGTGGTCACATGTGTTTCACCTGTGTGAAACTTTTTGTATTGGACTCTGTGATCATTACTGACTGAAGAAAGGGATGGTGAGTAAAAGTTTCAAAAACACAAAAAGAAAGGGTGCTCTGTACCTTTTAATTAATACTATCCTTTGGACAACTACTCTCTCTTTTACAATTACTCTTTTTTTTTGTAGTTATACACAGCTAATGTAAGAATGTGTAGACTTTGGGAAATTTGTTGCACAGTTCATTTTAGTTCATCTGTTAGAGCAGCCTGTGGTAATCCTTAGTTTAGGAAGGAAACCTGCCTAAAGCAAAGTAAGTGTTTATTTTTTAAATGGACTAAATTCTTCACTCAGAGGGTGTCAATCACTGGAACGGACTCCCCAAAGAAGTGGTCACTGCACCGAGCCTGTCAGAGTTCAAAGGAGTGTCTGGACAACGCTCTTAGTCATGGTTTAGTCTTAGGTAGTTCTGCGAGGAGCAGAGAGTTGGACTTGGTGATCCCTAAGGGTCCTTTCCAACTTGAGATATTCAGTGATTCTATAAATATTTAGCACTATGAGAATAGCTTTCTGAAACTTGATTTCATATTTTACAGGGGTCATCATTCAGCACTCAGCAACCTGAAGCTTACAATCTTTTCATGACCACAGCCGCTGGTGATGGCATCAAACTGTGGGATTTAAGAACACTAAGGTAAGGCTGAATTAAGTACTTTGGAATAAAAAACCATGTTTTATCCTTACTCAGAATTGTCATACTTGTTGTGATATACCAGTAGAAATTTGAATGTGGAATCGGATCTACAGTCAGGCTTTTAAAAATGAAAATTAAAGGCTAATTGGAATTTACTATTTTAAGAGAGAAAAAAAAAAAAAATGCTGGTTCCTCAGTTCTAGTTAGTTTTGTGGAAGCCATCAAGTGGTCAAGATTTATCACCCATGTCTTATCTGCCTTTGTAGATCTAATTGTATATATAAAACAGTATATTGAAATGAATACTAATGGTATTTCCAAACCAGCATGTTATTACTGCTAAAGTAGGTAAAATTTATGATCCAGCTTTAAAAATACAAATATAATTGTAACAACATCATTACAAATCATTTATGTAGTGCTATAAATTTGCATAGTATGTTATCATAAACTCAGAATAATAATGCTACACTTTTTCTAAAAAACTTTCAGTGTTGTACTTGAGAAAGCTGTGGGACAAAGGGAGATGGTGGTGGGGAGGGAACATTGCTCAGGAAAGGAAACACTTGGGACAATGTTGTGCGTGCTAAAAAATTATGTTTAAAAGAAAAGAGGTTTAGAAAGAGAGGATGTTTAAGTTTTAAATAATAATTTCATATTTGCTTTCTATGTGTCTGTAAACATAGATTTATTGAAAGTTGTAATATAATTTTTCTAGTACTGAATTTTCTGTTTAGGAAATGCTTAATGATCCTTTCATTTATTTCCATCTTTCTGTGGTAAGAATACATTAAACCTATAGGGGGCATATATGTTCTTGCCAAAACCATTGCTGTATTACCTGCACTCAACGTCAGAAAGTAATGAAACTAGAGACTACTAGGTTGGAATCTGTTACCTTCTTATGTTTTTCTAATAAGCTGCTCAAACTGTGTTGCTGAAGAGTAATGAAAATGTAGAAAGCTTTTCACAGATCACTTATCTGTCTCTTTGTTTCTAATAAGTAGAGCAGGTGAATGGTAAAATAGTTAGTGTAAAATCTGGGCGATCAATTAAGTGAATATGTCTTGGGAAGAGTGGAATAATTTATGTATGTTCTTGCTCTGTATTTAATTTGGCAAAGTTGTTGTATTCTGGTGTCCACTGAGTTCTATTAGCCAAACTTCAAAAAAGTAATTCAAGTCTTTATTGACACATATTTTAAGGGTGATTATTAGGTATTATGTATATGTGTCTGTTTGTTACACATTACACAACAATCAATGTTAGTAAATGTTGTGGAGAAAAAATAAAGAAAACGTATCATTATTTTTCACTTGCTAGTAACTTTTGGGGAAAAAACAATCCAGTTTTTAAAAATTAAATTCTCTCACTGCTCAAACCAGAGATTGAGTCTTCTGTATTTTAAAATCTATTCTTGAGTTCTCATAAAGAAGAAATCTGTTCACTTTTTCCTAATGTGTTCACCAGGTGTTTTTCACATAAATAAATTTGAAATGGCTGAGTTTGGAAAACTCTATCTGAAGTTGGAACAAGCCTCCACTGAAGTGTTAGGTCTACTATACAGTTACACAGACTGAAAACTTTTGCTGGCTTTTTTTGTTCATAGATCTTGTCCAATCAAATCCAGTCCATCCCTTGCACTGTTGGGTGCTTACAGGAGAGATTGGTTTCTAAACAATCTTATGGTGGGCCAGTACCTTTAATCTCTTAAAGTTGTTGATTTGTAAAGTCGGTGCATCAGCCATTACTGTGTTTTGAATGGTCCCCCTGGAACGACCTCTCTTTATTTCTGCTTTGGGTTTGCCAAAATAGGGTTTGTTTAGTGAAATCTTTGTCCAGTGTTCTTGAAATATAGCAGAGGTAAGTCCACCTTCTCATTTATACTGTTTGCAGTGTTGTGGCTAGTAACACTAACTGCAAGATCTCAACTTTATTGTTTGTTGATTTTATTCTAAATATTTGCCCTAGACATCTACAGTGAAAAATATTTTGTTTTTGTTTAAGCTGCTTGTTACCCTTAATGAGTTCTATCCACTGTTACTTTATTTAATAATACTGTATAGTATGAAATTCTGATTAAATAAGAAAAAAACCCTCCAGCATGGTGCTCTTGAAAGCTGCAGTTGAAAGCATGGGAAATAATTTTCACAGTAACTGCAAAGTTTCCCTGTGACTCTTAGTTGTTTCTTTTATTCAGTTTCTTTGATGATGGTTCCTTTTATTTATTCTCCTGACATGCATTCCTTTTCTTATAATTGACTGATGTATCATAGCAGAATGCTCAGGTTTGCTTTTGATCTTTGCTTAGAGTAAGTCTTCAGACATGTTATCCTGGCCTGCAGCTTTATAGGTTTTGAATATACTGATTTATTTTTTTTTCTGAGTTCCACAAGAATTTTTCCATTCAGTCTGTATTATCAAACTACATTTTTTTTTCCAGTGAAAATTCATTTAACTTATCTTTACTTTTGTTCTTGAAGTTGATGAGAGTATTTTGTCACATTCATTTTCATCAGCCTTACTAGATAAAGCTGTAAATCTGTCTGTCTCTTTCACTATTGATGATCTGGAGGCATTCCAAGGTTGCTTCAGAGAATGCCAGAAAGTCTTATGGGCTGCTCTGAAGGTGGTACAAGAAAAGGCATTTTAACTTTCTGATGTTGTCAGCCAACCTCACACAGCCAGGTCATCTTGCCAATAAATGAGGGAATCTTGGACACTGCTGGACTTGGATACTGCTAGTGACTTTTGGATTTACTCAGACTCTTGCTTCATTTGCTTTGAAATGCATGGATTTGTAAAGTTTAATCTGAAGATTCTGAATATTTTTGTACTTCTCCTTCTTCTAATTTATAACTATAGCAAAGAAAAGCTCCAGACAATCTACAAAGCAGACTTATGAATAAAAAATCAAGAAGAATAGATCTTTCTGGAAAAAGAACTAATTCTGGTTACTCTTTCTCCAGCTTTGGATAATAAACTATGAGGTTTTATGAATACATGAATCACAGTAAGATAATGGCCTTTGACCAAATTCCAAGACATTGTGAAGAACAACTTTAGTTTATCTTGTCTAAAAGAATGGCTAGCTGGAGAACTAGTAAAAATACTTTTTCTTGGATCCAAGGTGAACACAGGAGTTAGACTGAGATGCGATGGGAACCTGAATGAGAAGAACATCACAGTTACCAGCTTCAGGATTACCAGGAGCCAGACAAACATTTAATGATCAGGAGGTACAAAAGGTTGATACACACTTACATTTTTTGAAGGAGTTTAAGTGTTCTTAATGATGAAACATTGTAGACCCTTAATTGTCCGTAAGATACAAGAAACTTTACAATTCTACCTCCTTCTGCTGTCTCTTTGTTGAATGCAATTTAGAGACACCACAACTCTTTCTGAAGTCAGGAATCTAGCAATAATTCATAGGGATCTTGTACCTATTGTCTCCACTCCTTAGTCTTAATCTTTTGGGAAAGTCTGGATTGGAATGACAGAAGCTGATGAGATATAGCTAGATATATCAGAAAATTCCAATACACTAAGCCTCCTCATCTGCCAGTCCTGCCTGTTTTTAGTGACTACGTTAATGAAACATATAGGGCAGATAGAATACTAGGATGCTGAAATATAAAACCAATGCATATAGAGTGTAGAAACTTAGGAATTAAGGCAAATTCTATTCCCTTATACAGTAAACCTGTAACAATCAAAAATGGCACACTAGGCTAAATACCAGTTGCTTTAATGTTAAGTTTCACATGATAGTTTTTAATTCTATTTTGCTAGTCTGGATCCCTTCAATTTATCATTTCCTCCCATTTGTAGATTAGTCAATCTTATGCATTAAAATATTCAGAAGAAAGGAAGTTTCTTTCATTCATTATGTTAGGAGGAAACTATCAATTCAAAGTGTTGCCCTCTTTTCTTTGTTGAATACTTCAGCTATGCCATTCAAGCTCAAGCCTGGACATTTAGTCTTTGCCTGAACTATGTTTTTGGTGTACGTGTCTCAAGTCCTGTTTCCAGCTTCGTTTTCTGTATGGACCCCTCTGGGCAGGGAAGTCTAGCACTTATGAATTTGCTAGATCATGAGCACAATCAACATATGAATACGCTGATCATTCAAGCTAGGAGAATAATTGAATTGATTTACTGATTCTACAGTGGTTATCCCACAGAAATATTTTTGGTGGAGTGAAGAGCTACTCAAATCTTTTCATAGAATCATAGAAAAGTTTGGATTGGAGGGGGCCCTAAAGATCATTGAATTCCAACCCCTCTATCTCAGACAAGTGTCCACCATTCAGCCTTGAGGATCAGATGGGATGAGTGCCCTCGACCTGTGCAGATAGTCACAGAATGGTGCCCGTTTGCTGGGTTATGTGTACCTCAAGTCTCCCACTCAGCCAGCAGGATGCTCCTTCTTTGAAGAGACCCTTCAGCAAAACTGCCATGCCAGGCCCTGGCTGATGCGCCACGCTCTGTTTGCCTGCTCTGTTTGTAGCACTCCTGGTTGCTAGTGCTCCCTAGGCTGCTTTTTAAAGGTGTTTTCATGTTCTTTGACATGAAAAAATACTCTGTATCTGCTGTTATCAGTCATTGCCTTCCCTTTGAAGGAAAAACCCCTGCATCAACAGCAGACTTCTCAATCTAAGATACGTAGTTTGGCAGAATATGAGATGAAACAAAGTACAAGTTGTCTTTGTAGCTGCAGCTTGGGTGGTTTTTGCATATTGTCATACAATATCTATTCAGTAATTGTTTCTATCTCTAGCTGTCTAAGCAGACATAGTCTTTCTAGATTTATGAGGACCATTCAGAAAGGGCAAGAAGGAGGATGAGAAGACTACAGGCTTTTCAGCCTCAGCTCAATCCCTGGAAAGGTGATGGAGCCGTTAATCCTGGAAACTATTTCCAGGCACATAAATGTAAGGAATTAAACAGGAGTAGTTACTATGGATTCACCAAGCGGAAGTCATACTTGACCAATTCAATAAACATCTATGATAAAGTTACTGGTTTAGTAGATGCAGGGAGAGCAGTGGGTATTTCTACTGTGACTTCAGTAAAGCTTTCGGTACTGTCTCCAAAAACATCCTTACAGAGATGAAGTATGGGCTGGATGAGCAGACAGTAATGTAGATTGAAAACTGTCTGAATGGAAACCTCAGAGGGTGGTGACTGGTAGCATGAAGTCTCGTTTGAGGCCAATAACTAGCAGTGTACCCCAGGGGTCAGTACTGGTTCTAATCCTGTTCAACATCTTCATTAACTATCTGGATGATGGGGCAGAGTGTAGCAAGTTAGCTGGCGAGACAAAACTGGAAGGAGTTTCTGGTACACTGGAGAGTTGTGCTGCCATTCAGGAGGACAGCAGTCTGGAGGAATGGGCTGACAGGACCCTAATGACATTCAACAAGGAGAAGCGCGTAGTCCCCTTGGCACCAGGTGCACCCCCCAGGCACTGTTGGGGGGAGTGACTAGCTGGAAAACAGCTTTGCAGAAAAGATCTGGGGGTGCTGGTGGACACCAAGTTGAACTTGAGCCAGAAATGTGCACTTGTAGAAGAGAAGACTAATGATGTCCTGGGCTGCATCAGGAGGAGTGTTGCCAGCAAGTGGAGGGAGGTGATGCTTCCCTTCTGTTTAGCATCGGTGAAGCCACACTGGCTCTATGTGAGCAGGGAGGTTGGATAAGACGACCTTCAGGGCTGCCTTCTGACCTCAACCATGATGTGACTGTGATTCTGTGAAATTAGTATTTGCTCTTCTTTACTTGTGACAGAAATATAGAGATGAGAAACTTGTTGGGAGAACTGATGTAATGTTGAGTAAGAGAGAAGGATGGACAATAACAGTTGAAATTGGGAATTAATTTAAAAAGAAGGAATGGGACAGTTGTGCTATGCTGTCAAATGTGCTCATTGTCTACTGAGAGCTGAAGAGAGCAGGGAAAAGTTACTACTGCCCAATTTAGAGGTCTGAGCTGCTACTATGGGGAGGTAGATGTGACAACTGCTAGATTACTGTTGCAGGTAATGAGATTGGTAGGTGCAAAGTGTTGGGACACCACACACTAACTAAAGCAGCACCACACTAACCCCTTTGGTGGCAGGACCAGCCTGACCCTGACTCATACTCTGAACAGTTGAGGAATAGAAGTTCTGATGCTCTAATGCTGTTTGCTGCTGAAATAACCATTCCTCATCTCTTTCTGTAAAAAAAGCACTGGGTGCTTATTGGACCACAGTGAAGATATTTGAAGAATATTGGACTACTTGGACATACTGAATTTCTTCTGCAGAATAATCAGATGCGCGATAATGCTTTGATGCACCATCCCAGGGAAAATCAGTTTCACCCTCTTCCAGCCTCTGAAACGATTTGCCAATTGTATAAAGACAGTTTTAACATTAAGGTGAAATCTCCAACTAGTATTATGATCCTGTGCAACTAGATCATAAGCTCCCCTGGCAACTTATTTTAGTAGAATTCCTGCAGCCACACGGAACTCATTTCATACATTTTCTAACAATTACACTTTGAAAGCCTTAGTGTCAGATATGCAGTTTGAATGAGTGGCCTTTCAATTTTCAGATACTTTTCAGTTTGCATCTCCACTGTGAACTAACTGCTTAATATCATCCTGAGCAAGATACAAATATACACATACTCACAATTTGATTACTTATTGGTCCCTTCCAACCCCTATGATTCTGTGATTCTTCTGAATGTGAGGATCCCATGACCTGCCATCTTTTTTTTCCTTGGAGCTTTGAGTCTTGTTATCTGGATTCTGAGGCAAAAAGGGATAAAGCAGTGGTTGGAGTTCCTCCAAGTTTGGGAATAGGGATGCATGAAAGTATACAGGATGGGGAACATGTGGTCCCTGCTGGATGCTGTTGGTGAAAACATGCTGAGCTCTTATGTGAAGGGTTTGGTGTGTGCTTAAAATGAACCCATGTGTACAGAATATCTAAGGTAGCTACTACTATCAAGTTAAGTTTTTTAGAGCCTCAGTGGATCCGCTGGTGCTGAAGGGTCTCTGAACAAATACGAGAGCAGTGGGACAAAGTAACGGAATACAAGGAAAAGTGGTTAAAAAAAAGAAAACTTTTGTTTGAATTCAAGACTTTTTTTTAATGCAGCAAGTACAATAAAACACTTATTTGTGAGAGTATTCCCTGATTTATAAAGACATGCACCATTCTGGTATATTTCTCTTGCAAAGACAGAAAACATGTTACATTTTTTTCTAATATTCTGCAAGTTGTTTGTGACATAAAATATATGTATTTTGGAATGTAGACTAAAAGCTGAACAATGGAGAACATAGGGAAAACTTGGCTGTTTGCTGTCTCATGCAATTACCAGATGTTTGTCATGGTAACCCCTGAAAAGCTCTGACCAGAAAGGAATACTTAGGAGGCTGGTCAGCATGCCAGCTGGCCACATAAAGCTTGCAATATCCAAAATAAGTTTGATCACCACCTGTTGCTATTTAAAAAAAAAAAAAAAAAAAGGCAGGAGAGAAAAAAAAAGCCTGAAATAAGAGAACTCCTAGAATAAGATAAATTATGCACATAGTATCTATTTATTCTAGGATTTTGTATCCAATTTTTTCCATTGCTGTGATACCTGGAGCTATCTGGAACAAAGTTTCTACTGGATTCTGTGGAAAGTTTGATTGGCATCAGTTTTTTAAAATGTCTTTTAGAGCAGGATTTTGATGGTGTGAGGAAGTAGCTATACTTGTAATAGAACGTACATGCTGATTAAAACTGAATAGTTGAACAGGAAAACAAGTAAGAAAATAGAATCCAGGATGTTACCTATTACTGTGGCCATATTAGCACAAAGGAAAGTGGCACTGTCCTATGACTCAGACAGTGCTCAGATAGATTGCTGTGGTATAGCAGAAAAAAGATCAGTGAAAGCCTTGGAATCCTGTTAGTTCTTATGCACCCATTTATAGGTGGAATAATTGAATTACCGGTCACAGATCCAGAGGAGTTAAATGCTTTTGAAAGGAAGTTGCTTGCAGTGATTTATTAGGAGACTCTTCTGTGAAGAAGAAACACCTCATTGAGAAAGTTAGCTTTTACAGGCCCTGAGAACAAGGTCTAAAACACTGAGAACTGGTCCTGATGGCCAGTGCTCTGCTTCAGGAAGAATGGTGACCCTGAAAGCATATTCAGGAGGGACAGACGATATATGAATTTTGTTTATTTTTCTCATGAGGAAATTTATTTCATGGGACACCGTTGTATCTTAGAAGTATAAGATTAAAAAGAAACTTTTTCTTCAAACATTTTTGTGAACATTGTCCATATGTGACAATAAGAAAAGGCACTGAGAAGGACTGTATTGTTCTGGGGACTCTGAAATTCACAAACAATGCAACTGGGACTCTGGCAGAGACAAGAAAAAACATGATTGGGGCTGAGTTGTAGGACAGATCTACCCTACACAAAAGAAATTCTTGGTAGGAGCCTAGCTGAGGGTGAAATCTTGCAATGCCATGTCTGACCATGAAAGGGAACAGCGGACAGATGAAGCACATCATGCTTCAGTTTTATTTCTGTCTAAGTTATTTGAAGTAAAGACTTGCCCAAAGTTACAATAATGCCTTTGCTGCTTGATCACAGAATCACATAATGATTGCAGTTGGAAGGCACCTTTGGAGGTGACTTGTCCAACTCCCCTGCTCAAGCAGGGTCACCTACAGCTGGTTGTTCAGGCCCATGTCCAGATGGATTTTGAATATCTCTAAGGAGGGAGATTCTACAACCTCTCTGGGCAACCTGTGCCAGTGCTCAATCACCATCAAAGAAAAAAATTGTTTGTTGATATTCAGACAGACCCTCCTTCCCGTGTTTCAATTTTTGCCCATTGCCTCTTGTTCTATCACTGGACACCACTGAAAAAAGCCTAGCTCTTTAAAGCCTGCCTTCAGCTCATTGATGGCGGATGTCATTATGAGGCCATTCGCAATTATCTTTGAAAGATCATGGTGATCAGGAGAAGTGTCTGAGGACTGAAGGAAAGTAAATGTCACTCCAGTCTTCAAAAAGGGCAAGAAGGATATCCCAGAGAACTACAAACTGGTCATCCTCTCCTTGACCCCTGGGAAGGTGATGGAACAACTAATTCTGGAAACCGTTTCCAATAACTGACCACAGGTTGCCCAGTGAGGTTGTAGAGTTTTGCACCTTGGAGTTAGTCAAAACCCACCTGGACATGGACCTTGACAACTGACTTAAGCAGGGAAGTTGGACAAGATGACCTCTAGAGGTGCCTTCCCACCTCAGTCATGAGATTCTGTGAAAGCTATGGTATGGGAAGCATGCACTACCCTTTATGTTTTCTTTCAAGTTACCTTCCAAGAAGCAAAGTTCTTTGAAAGTATAAATCAGATATGTATTCTGTGACTTGTCCTCCATTGCCTAAACTTTGGAGCCATTTATGTTAGAATGATGCATTTGAGAGGAGACTGAAGTAGCTAGTGTTCTCCTTCGCTGTCAATAGAAAGCTTGAATAGAGGCAGGTTATTCAATGGCCCAAATGTGGCCACTGGTTATTGAAAGTCTCTGAATATTCATAAAAGAGCTATGTGCAAACTGAAGTTGAAGAGTGTTTACACATCTTAGGCACAGTAATTGACTTTCATTTTATAAGTTACTTCTCTTTGAATTGTAGTGTTCTCTTAAAATGTTGTTTTTTTACAACAGTTTTAGGGTAGAACTAGCCTGTGGTGAAAGGTCTGGTTACTGCATACACAAAACATCCATTGATAACAGTAGTTCTGTTATACAGAAATTCAGCCAAATATATACTTACTTTCAAAATCCAGTGTTAGGCTCTGTAAAACTATGTGTTTTCATGCATTCAAAAGTGTATTTTTATGCTGTACTAAGTAATAGACATTGGATCTGTCACAAAGTAATGTTTTTAAGTATGCCAGTTTCACCTAGGTGAACAAAATCAACTTGGCATTCTGTGCGTTTTTACACATACGTGCGTGTCTAAAACAGAGCAACAAGGTATAAAAATTTAGAGATTTCTTCATATGGGTTCAGTCAGTCAAATTAACACAGTGTCTGTGATTTCACCAGCCAGGAAAAAGTGTATATCACAGGTGTTGGCAGGAGAAGTTACTCTTTCAAATTTATTCCGGACTTAGCGTACAAAAAAAAAAAAAAGAAAAGAACGTGCGACAGCTGTATTATGGCAAAGTATATGAATTTGTTTTGTAAGGAGGAGGGCAGGTTGATAGCATTCATAATAAATGAAAAAGAAGAATACATATTATTATAAGTCTGTTTTGAAATGAGGTATACATATGTAAATGATAACTCTGACTGGGGTTGAAACTTGTATTAAAATATCTTTTCACACTGAAGCAACTCTAAATACTACTTTTATTCTTCGTTTTGCAGTGACTACAAAGCTATCATGGTTCTTTACAACCATGGGCTTTTTTAGATGGATATTAATCTTCATCTCATTTAAAAATTATGAATGGGACAAGTGTGCTCAGCTGTCAAAAATTTACTCCACAATGCACCTTGCAGTATTAACATGAGAAGTAGGAAATTAATTCCCTCTGTTAAATTTAAATGCATTCCTTCCTTTAGACTGTATTAACACAGATAGGTAAGAAGTTATCTACAGAGCTAGATTTATCAGTATGGAATGTCATTTGGATATTGCCTTGTTTGAATTTACTAGATACAATAAATTAGTGCATGGAGTAGAAATGTAAATAGAGCAACACAGATTAAATATCTAGATTTAGGTATAAAAAAGCAATAAATAATTATTTATGCTATGATTCCACATACTGGATATAAATTGCTTGAGGGAGTTTTCTAAAGCTTCACAGAGCAGACTGGTTTTCACAATGCCCTCCCCTTAATGCAAGGGAGTTTGTTTACCCGGCTGAGATGGCTGACTAGGGATAGCTTAATGGTAGGCATCACAGCTCCTCATTTCTAAACACCGGTAAAGTTTCTATCTTTGTAAAATAAACAAGGCCACAGCATGGTTTCAGGCATTGTCCTGGGGTAGTTTTGCATGTTCATTTTATTTTTAGTTGTTAATATTCTTTAATGTCTTTCAATTTTGTCAAATCCTACTGCAGAGTAATTTAAAATTTAATTTGTGGATTTCCTTAGTAAGTTTGTAGACTAAGAAATATGGACGAGACTTCAGCAGGAATTTGTGAAAATGGCAGTAAAAGAGCCAGTTTTTAGCTGTTGTTAATAAGACTGAAATTTCTCTGAAGGTGCGAACGTCGTTTTGAAGGGCACAGTAGCCACCGCTATCCATGTGGAATTGCAGTATCTCCTTGTGGACAGTTTATAGCCAGTGGATCAGATGACAAATGTGTAAGTAATGTTTTTTCTTATTTTCCTCATAAACTATAGGAGCTACTCATATTGTACACAAAGTAACCTTTTTCTGCGCCTTTCTAGGATTCAGCTTAATGTGCAAAACTGAGGTCTGTCAAACCTTCATGTAATTTATTTATATGTAGCAATTACATATGATTCCTGATTTGTATGATCTTCATTTTGCCTGAAAAATCCTTGAACAACTGAATCTTAGTGCTCAAAGTCACTCTGAAAGGCTTGTTTCTAAAAGTTTTCATAGTGCTTGACTCTGAATTGTCACGTGTCATCAAAGATGAGAATAGTGTCTGCTTTAGCACAACTTTATGTAGTGTGTACGTATCTGACCACTAGGAACTATGTAGCAACTACACATTAACTTACTTAAGCTCCTCAATACAGGGTCATGAATCTTTCATTACTGGTTTCTTATGAACTAGTCAGCTGAATGCAAAATGAAAAGTCATTCAACAGTAATTAGAATTTTTCATAATTTATGATGTAACTTTGATTGTGTGTGTTTCCTCCCCAGATGTGCTTTCTTCTCATTCAACGTCAACTATATTTAAATTATTACACTTAGCAAAGAATCCTGAGTGAAAATGTATTACTACCTTTTTGAGTATGCACCTTATTTTAATTCAGAAGTCCTGCACTGTCGGCACAATGTTTTTCTTGGTGTTGGCTAAGAGATAGATAATTGCTAGCTTGCAGAATAGGCCTTTGAAGCTGGGCTGGGGCTGGGTGCACTGTAAACACATCCATTCCAAACAGCTGGGTAGGAAAGTTGTTGAACTTTCTTCTAGGTCTTTCTAGGTGACTCATCAGGACTATGACACAGGGTTTCTGGTCAACTTCAAATTCAGAACAAGAGGAATTTACTTCTGTGGCTAGTTTTGAAATACTGGCTCCAATCATGTGTGAAGGTTAGAGATTTTATTGGCAGATTGCTGGAGGTTTGGCAATAGCTAATGTGTTCTTGACATTTCCATGATAAAATATATTTTTCAAGTTTCTGGTAATTTACATTTTGAAATGTAGTATGCAATACAAAAGAAAGGTTTTTTCCTTTGTGAAACAAAATAAATCTAATACCGAGCTCAGCTCACGATGTATAGGATATAAATATATTTAGCTGAGATTGATAATTAAGGTTGATTTTGAATAGTATATAAAGAGGTGCAGTCACAAGACCTTTTCTGTTCTCTTTTGCATTAAGGCTATTGGTTAGAATTACTGCTGATACAAATAAAGAAAGGAATAGAGCGTGACTTTGCCTCTACTCCAAATTCTTGGCACATCATAGGAAGCTGAATAGCTGGAATGCATCCTGCTCCAGTTGGCATGTGATCCCTGGTGGGCACAGTGCCAGTCAATATGTTTTAGTGTGGCTCCTGGGTTGGAATTTTGCGTAACTTGCATCGTATGTCTCTAGAGAACTTTCATTGTTCTTGTTGTTGTCCCCGCAGGAGAACTGAGTCAAGTTTAGGACTCTTGCTACAACTGTACTGTTAGGACAAAATACAGTTTGGGGGCATCTTTAGGAGGCTTCTTTTTGAAATGTTGAGACTGGATTTTGTGTTTCCTTTTCACAAAGAAAATTGAACATGGCACTGAAAAGTCCATCCATATTGTTAAACTTATCCTGACAGATAGACCGATGTGCAACTGGAACAGTTCTAAGAGTATCAAGAAGCCACATATTTTTGCAGATTGTATTCTATGAGTGAATGTCCATTGGAATTCAAAAAGCTGCATTAAAATTCAGCAGTGTAAATATGAAGTGTTATCTTGAAATAGCACATTCTGGAAATAAGTTATGTAACTTTTCACTGACCTTCAACTGTATCCTCAATCAGCTTGGAGTTTAATTTATCAAGTGTAATGCTTGCACCTTGTGGTTGACAGATATGATTGATTTTAAAGCCAAAAGAGGCAGAATTGGAATATACTTGAGAAACATTAACCTTAAACTGCATTTTATACTTCACAAGATCTGAAGTGTTTGACAGAGGAAGATGTTGGCTGCATTGACTAAAAGCAAAATCAAAACCATAATCCCACATGGCATAGAATCAGGAACCCAAAATATGTTATTGTAAATAAAAAGGTGCAAATTCTGTCTGTCTTTTTATCTATTTACAAAGTATATGACCATTTTTGAGAAGAGCTCGGTATAGCTTCTGTGTGGCTGAAGTAGCCACTTGTTTTTATTTGAACTGCTTTTGTGTGTGTTAGTATGAGGTTTTTTACATACTGTAAATCATGGGTTGAAAGTGTTTCCCTAGCTGATTACTCTAACTTCTTTAAGGGAACCTTTATCAAGACCTGTGTAGGACCTGACAGTCTGATCAAAGCAGGTACCCACAGTATCCTGCTTTTGAACTGTTATTGTCATTACCATAATTCATTGTGATTAGAAAACGTAGAATGATATAATTTCTAATATTGGATCTTCTCTCCCCTTAAATAGCCTAAGGTTACAAGAGACAAGGGTTGACTTTTTCTTAACTGGATACACATAATATTTTCATTTCTAACCATTTTACAAGCAGACAGTTTGAGGTTTCTGACTATAAAACAATAGGATTAAGGATATTGGACAAATACTTTTAATTTGGTGTAGATTTCCATTTTCCTGGTCTCTGTACAAAAATGTTTACCTAAACATTTGTTTAGCAAAGAAATCTTAGACTAAACTGACAAAAATATCTAGAGAGTGTGTAAAATGCTATTTTAAAAAATAGAAATAGCTAATCTTCTCCTGTGTTCCATGTAGTTTTAGTTAGTTGTTTTACTTCATGTCTAATTAGGTTCTTCATTTCTGTCTTTGAAGACTTTAGGGCTCTCTGAATAAATTCCAAGTTTCCAGAAATGAAGTAGGGAATGCAGAAATAAGGATTTGGCTCTTTAATTGTTTTCAGATTCATTCTTGCTAGCTCTCTTTGAACTGTAGACTTTAAGGGGCACATTTTGACCCTAGTGCTGAAATGAAATTTGCTAACATAAAACTCTGTGTTCATGTCAAATCCCAAAGCCTGAGCTCATGGTTCCCCCTGACTGACCCAAACATATTTTTCAGCATAACAGGTTGCAACATCAATACTGAAAATCCATGGGTAATGTATGAAGTTGTCTTCCATTTTATTTATGCTTTTCATCAAAGTATAGGATTTTGCCTACAACATTGTCTTTGAAACACATTCTAAATCCAGGATTAAATTTATGCCTTTCAACTGTGGTGGCACCAAAACCAGATAGAGTAGGAAGACTGTTTCTTCTTCTCCAGGGAGCATCAACACTGAAAGGAGGAACAGGAGACAGGATAAGGCAATTTGATGTTTATACATCATTAACCACTTGTTACTCCCATTTGCGCAAAATTGGTGTTAGAGTAAATTCCCATTATCCAAGTGAAGCTGGAAACATACTGATCAAGGGGGCACAACCAAAAAATTCTGCAAACCTGTGAGTGAAGGCTGGAAGTAAACCTGGTCCTGATAGTGCTTGCAGACTCAGTTGTTTTCAGACACAAGATTCTGCATTTGGCATAATACAAACTGTAGAACTTGTTTATAGTTAACACCTTAGTTTTAAATTATTACTGTGGTTGGTATTCCAAATAGAATGTCAGTCCTACTGAGCAATATACTGTAATGTTTTGCTACCATATATTTATTTAGTTGTAAAATTCACTCTCAAAACACATATCTTTATGACTTTCCCTGTTAATTACATGAATATCTTATTTGATAAGAACAAGAAAAATACGTATTTCATAACAGTAGTCTTAGTTTTATTTTTATCTGTATTCACATCAAGATGTGTAGCTTTAAAAACATTATTTATTATTTTATCACTCATGAATGCATTCAAAATACAATGCCACTCTCTGTTAAACTCGTCATCTACTTTACTTGGGCACATATATTTTGGCTGTGAGAAACCATAGTGAAAGGAGCTCTATAATTTGAAGTAGTTTAACTTGTTAAAGTTGTTCCCCCTGTTTTCTCTCATGTAGAGTTTTGCAGTGCACTGATGCAGAGTAAGCATCTGCTTTTTAGTTTGGGTAAGGAGTGAGCACACCTCTTCTTGAAGGACTTCTCCAGGTCCTCCCCATTGACTGTGCTTTGATTTGTATCACAGAGGCACCTTGGATCATGCAGATCAATTCATTTCATGTGATGCTGAAGTGGAAGAGCAACTTCTTGAGCAAATTGAATGCTTTATCTATGGTAATAGTGTTCAGTTGACAGAATCAGAGATAAGCACCAAGATATACTGGGAGTTTGTGCTGTCAGCACTGTTTTGTTCTGTACATCTTATGATCTATTTCTTGATTACTGTAAATACATTATTAGTCATATTAGTCTTTTTAGGGCTCAATCCTGATTTATAAAATGGAGATTAGCAATAGTGTCTTTCTTCTGTCCTTTTCTCTTTAGAAGAAGACTTCAGATATGGCCTATCTCAATTTATTACCCCTACAGTCAGTTACTTTGATCTTATTTATATGAAATACTTCCACTCTTGTGTGTCTTTGGTGTGATAAGCTTAAAAACTGCATCTGATTAGGTGGAAAATTGCATAAAATGGTCTAGATAGCAAAGAGAAAACCACCCCAAGAACCCCGAAATGTGGATGACAAAATTATGTGATTATCTATTCTCCCTTTGAGACCACAATTTCACTAGAACTTTTTAGTTGAATGAATGAAAAATAAAAGACTACAGATGAGGGAAGTGGCAGGGGGTTGAGAAACATCCATACCAGAAAATCTTAAGTATATGGAGGAGACAGGACATGCTAATAGTTCAGAATGTTGAGTTCATTATCTCTTGGGAGTGTATCTGGGAGGTATCATCGATGTTAAAAATAGGTATTTTTGATTCAATAGAGTGAGCTATAGGTTTGACTTTAATACTGGGTTTGGAAAAATAGGAGGATTTTTTTTTACTGGAAAATTATTTTTAGAAATGTCTGACAATGGTGTTGTGTAGTATTTATTGTTTCGGTCTACACTTTGTACCAGAGGGCTTGTAGAACAGAATGTGTTATATGAAGCAGTGGTAGGGACTATCTGTTTTGGTTTTCAGTGTCATTGGTACCCCAATTATATGTTCAAGTTTTATTTTGTATGCCTATATTGTTTAACTATGGAACAAGATGATCGTTAAGGCCCCTTCCAACCCAAACCATTCTATGATTCTATGAACTAAGATAGGCTTTAAGAGAAAACATCTGGAGAAAATAGCATTAGTAATGTTTACTGTGGAAAAACCAGGGCTGACATTGCTTGGCAGAAGGAAATCCATGGCAGAGAATGAATGATAGAGACTGCGACTACCTCTCTGCCAGCTATTGCTGGAGAAAATCTATTCCTTTCCAAAGAACACAATTTTATATTACCCTTGAATCTCAGGTTCCTGGATTCTTCGGTAGTGTGGTTGGCTTTTAGGCCTATTATCCTAGGAGGGAGGAGATAAATATTGCTTCTTGTTAATACAGACATGACTTTGCAGTGTGCAGTTACTTTGCTGTCTCTTTGGGTATATCTTTGAAGATGATTGAAAAACTTAGCCTTGGTACATTTCTTTATGAACTGTGGAATTATGTGAGCACGAGCACGTTAGCTGCTATTGATTGCTTCTTGGTCAGTTCAGGCTATTGCTTTATCTATGCCTCTACACCTCAGACCTAACCACCATAAAACCAGACTGGCAGTTGAGAGTAGTGGAGGATTTTCTGCTGGCTGTAGATGTGTACTTATTTAACTACTATAGGAGAATTTTTTTCTAGTGGCATTTCAAACTGAACTTCATGAGGCTGCAGTGTGTCAGTGTGCATTAATCTTTAAGTTTGGTAATACTTCTGCGAGGTGGGTGGAAGTGTTATAAATTAGCCTTTTTGTTAAAGAAAAATAAATAGCGAAAATACCTCTTATTCAAATGTAGGCAAAACAGGATGTCAAAGGAGATATGAACACCCAAGTTTCATTTTGGTATGCATGCAGCAGTGAGGTGCTAAAAGTGGATATAGACAGATCTATACCCACAGGGCTTGTGTTTTCTATATTTACTTTTTAGTCTACAACTCCGACAGCAGTTGATTTTTGTGTATCATTGATACATATGCCTGTAATCTTACTAGTTGATTGCAATCTGCTTGCAAATCTATTAAGATGGGGCAATCCTTTGTAAAGCTAAGGAAATTCCCTGCTATGCCTAAAAATCTGAATGAAATTCCCTGCTATGCCTAAAAATCTGAATCTCTGCATCACCTGGATAGTATCGTATTTCTGTCCAACAGTCAACACCAGTACACAAACAGGGAATGCAATTATTGGTACAGCTGATGGAGAAGAAGGTCTTAGCGGCAGTCAGAAAAGAGGCATTTCCAGAGTGGGTGTGATCCAACCATACTGCTTCATAATGAGAGGTGAGGTAAATTTTCTTAGAACAAAATCTTCAAGTAATCTGCACCCTGCCAAACCTAAGTATGTTATAAAACTAAAAGCAACCTAAATACAGCAGTGTTTAGTGCAACATTAATTCCACAGGCAGACAAATAAAAACAATCACATATGTGGGGTTTTCAAACTAGCTAATTGAATAGAAACTAAAATCAGGAAAAATATAAATCGGAAGCTTCAAAGAAGGGTCGTTTACAGAGGCAATTCTGAAATATGGTTTAGATCTGTTTATACAAACTTTAATGAGGAAATTTCAAAATGCGTTATCTATAACTGTCTGCATGCTGATACATTTGAAAAGTATTCCCATGAAAGGTGACTTATCTTGATAATATTCACTGTTTTAATAATAAAAAGCATTATAAATTTTCACTGTTGCTCCTTTTGAAGTTATGTTGAAAGAACTTGAATGGAAACTGGGATCTTACCGTAGCGGGCAATTTCCTGTGACTGCCAGAAAAACAGCCTCCATAAGTGGCATTAGAAGGGGAAGGGACTCTGAGAGGGCATATTATACTCAATGTTTTGGTGACAGGCTTGAATAGACTTTTCATGCTACCATGTGGCAAGTGTATAAGGTATCTTGGGACTGAAGAGCATTAATCAGTGCCTAGGATACTTGTGAAGTCTGTTTTATTATGTGTGGATTTGGCATTGATGCCTATAGTCAAGGTAGTCAAACACTTTCCACTATAATTCTGTTTTCAGTTGCTTATAATTGAGAATATTTTTGGCTGAAACTTTCCATTCTGGGTGTCTGCTTCAGGCTGACTGTTATTTTTCATTTTAGTATAAGTAATTCAGGTGCTTTTTCAGCTTGAGGTTGAGGAAAAATACATGGTTCAGTGGGAGATGTGCCCCAGTGTAAACGGGACGGTGGAGTGCAAGCCAAACAATTTTATCATAGAATCGTTATGGTTGGAAGAGATCTTTAAGATCATTGATTCCAACTGTTAACCTAGCACTGCCAAGTTACTACTAAACCATGTCCCTTAGCACCACATCTACACGTCTTTTAAAATATGTCCAAGGATGGTGACTCAACTTCCCTGGACAGCTTGTTCCAATGCTTGATAACTCTTTCAGTGAAGACATTTTTCCTAATATCCAATCTAAATGTCCCCTGGTGAAACTTGAGGCCATTTCCTCTTGTTCTATTGCTTGTTACTGGGGACAAGAGACGGACCCCTACCTCGCTTACAGCCTCCTTTCAGGTAGTTGTAGAGAATGATAAGGTCTCCCCTCAGTCTCCTTTTCTCCAGGCTAAACAAGTCCAGTTCTCTCAGCTGGTCCTCATAAGTCTTGTGTTCTAGACCCTTCACCAGCTTCGTTGCCCTTCTCTGAACATGCTCCAGCACCTCAGTGTCTTTCTTGTGGGGAGGGGCCCAAAACTGAACACAGTACTCTAGGTAGGAACTTGCCAGTGCCGAGTACAGGGGGACGATCGCTTTCCTAGTCCGGCTGGCCACATTGTTTCTGATACAGGCCAGGATGCTGTTGGCCTTGCCCTCCTG
>KZ505670.1:903635-1035621 GCA_002844005.1 Limosa lapponica baueri | reverse complement strand
CAGTTAGCCAGGACTGCTGATAAATGATGGAAAGTGGCTTGGTGAGCACTTCCGCCAGCTCCCATCTGGCCCCATAGACTTGTGTGCATCTAAGTGGTGTAGCAGGTCTCTAACCATTTCCCCTTGGATTATGGGGGTTCATTCTGCTCCCCGTTCCTGTCTTCCAGCTCATGGGGCTGGGTACCTGGAGGAAAACTGGTCTTACTATTAAAAACTGAGGCAAAGAAGGCATTAAGTACCTCAGGCATTAAGTACTATCATGTAGTGTGGGAGTGTGCATTAGGTTTGATGGCAGTAATGGAGGCAAATGGAGAATAATGCCTTATAAATCCAGATGACTTTCATAGAAATGTAACTAAGATTACTTATTTATTTATTTATTTATTTATCATGAGGTTTTAATGCTTCCATTTTCTCTAGCTGTTTTGAAATATTAGGAAAAAAAGTCACAGGAAAGGGATGACTGGCCAATCCATGCAAAACTTCTGAAGAAAAAAATCTCTATTCATGTAAGGTCAAATTAGGTACCTTTGACACCAGTGTCTTTTGTCCTTTTTTTTCCCTGTGAGCTGTTTGTAAAATACGAGTTCTAGTTTAAAGCCACAACAGTTACAAAGCGTTTTTCTTGCAACTGATGTTGCTTTTCTGGTCCAGTGCAAGAGCTGATAGCAAGGAGAATTTTTCTGTAATGCTTTCAGTGCTTCTCTTTCTCATTTGCTTACCGCTCTTTCCCTTCCCAGGAGGGAGATGAGTGTAAGTAGTTTGACTCTAGCGGATATGGCCATGGATTGGACTAGGGGGCAATGGGAACAGATGGGGACAAGTTTGCTTTGAAGACAGAGTATAAGAAAACATAGGAAAGAATTTATAATGAAACTCTGCAGATAAAGAGTCAATTTATTTAGCATACTCTCTCTACCAATGCAGTAGAATTAAGTAGTTTTCCATTTGGATACAAATTCTTCCCCTCAAGGAAGGACCTTCACCCTTCTTCCCTGTATCTTGCTACAAATTTAAAGAAGAAAGTACAAGCTTGTATGCACATATAAGGTGCTAAATACACTCTGACACTGTGGGTTAATGAAAACTGACTACTCCAAATTTTCTTCAAACTTCAAGTGAAAGGAAACACAAGTAAGTATGTGGTTACGGGTGCAGGAAACTTGTTTGGAAGCTATTGGTATAGGTAAATGATTTTTACTTTTGGCTGACCCTTGGATAGAAATGGAAAGGAAATACGAAAATCTACTGAATCAGTATTTTTATTACAAGAAATTGGTCTTAATATAAAAAAAAGGGATTGACTTTGGCTGAAGTCTATAACAGATTATATGCACACATGCATTTTTGGTATTGCTGAGTACTTCCTAGACTGTTTTGCTTTCTTTTTTTATTACATTTGGTTTGCTGAAAATCTGTTCTTCCTCTGTCAATGAATTAATATTTTAAATTTTTTTATTTCTTCTGTGGCTAGGGTTATGGTATAATTTATAATTCACTTGCTATTCTTTTTTTTTCTGTAGAGAAGAATATGCTAAAAAGATCTAGTAAGTACAGAATAGAAAAACAATTTGAATGACATCAGAGATGTAGTAAAACTAGAATGATGGCAGACTACAGTAGGGGAATGTTTGAACTGGAGTTATTCCACTTCTTATGAATACCTGAATGTAATTTCTGTTATTTTTGTTAAAATACAATTTTCTTTGGGTTGTTTTTGTTTTTATTGGGGGGTGGTGGTGGTGGTTTTTTTGTGCGTTTTTGTTTGTTTGTTTGTTTGTTTTTCTATCAAAGTTAAAAATACATTTACTGAAAAGTTTATTTTCAATCTTGCAGCAAGGTGAATTTTATTCTCAGAATTTAACTATCACTGACTAGCTTAAATGTCTGTCACTAGTTACTTAAATAGAAGCTGGTTTTATACATTTTTTTATAGTGCTGCTTTTCTTTTAATCACATTTTATTGTGTTACATGTCAAAATTACTCTGGTCTGATTTGCCCAGAGAAGTTGTGGATGCCCCATCCCTGGAAGTGTTCAAGACCAGGCTGTATGGAGCTTTGAGAAACCTGGTCTAGTGGGAGGCGTCCCTGCCCATGGCAGGGGGTTTGGAACTTGATGATCTTTAAGGTCCCTTCCAATTCTAACCATTCTATGATTCTATGATTTGTTATCACTTTCCTTAAAAGCACAGTTATTGGAAGAGAAGATGATAGCTACCACAACATAATAAACTGTTCTGGGATGAAGTCACATTTTCCGTTGAAGCTGAACATGACACCTAAATATGTGAGATTTATTGGTCTAGAAATACAGTATCTGAAAGAAGCTTAATGCTAGTTCTGTTAGAATAAAACTGTAGGAATGAAGTACAGTGGGAAAGTTGAATTCCTAGCCATGTTCTGTTTGTAGCAGCTGTTCAATACGAAAGTACTCTCTGTAGTAAAGATCAGAGTAAAGGTCTTTCCCATGCTGATGAATGCTTCAGTGGTTAGCTACAGGTGGCCTTCTATCTGTACTTGCTTGTCATTACTTTTCTCTGACCCATGGAACCTTGTTACACAATGTGATGATTCAGAAGAGCAATGCATCCCAACCTAACATATACCTCAGGCTGTAGAAGCATTTCTCAAAGGCTGGGAGGTAAGAGTTTGGATGCTTTTTAGGTTCAGAAGTGTGATTAGTTAACACCTCTTTTTAGACAACTGAATATGCACTTGTTAGATTATACTGAAGCTCCACAACTGCTTCATAGCAATTTTGAAAGAAATGTATAAGCCAAATAGTTGATTTAGGAACTGTGCTGAAGAGCATAAATTACTAGAATACCTGGGTTTCACACACATTGGATTTGTCTTCAGAAAGACACAGTGAAATATTATCACACCTATTTTACAGAGAGGGATTGGGACATAGAGATTAAGCCAAAAATGAATACTCTTCTCCAAATTAAACTAAGAACCTGGAACAGAAAATTAATTTTTATTGGATAAGTTTGGCAAAGTTCTGTAAACCACTAGATTATGATGGAGAATTTTCAGCTTCACTATCTCTCTCTGTGATATGTTCTCTTGGTTGAAACATGAAGCCATGTTTCTTCTTGGCTCAGAAATTACTAGAACACATTTTAGATCTGTGATTCAGAGCATTTTGTGCTTTTGACTCTTGCTGTCCTTAATTTTGGCTCTTCTTTGTGCCTGCTTCCATGAGGGAGGAGAATAGGCTTGAAGAGGAAAAGAAAAGTGCCAGTTAGGCAGTTTGGGGTCAGGAAGAGAACAGATGGTGAATGATAGAAAAAAAAGTCTTGTCTGCTCCCTATACCTCTCTGCAAAAGATTGGTCTTAGTATATGCAGAAGAGCCGATGCAGGCATTCCAAAAACTTGCAATTGCAGAGTAATTATCTTGTGAAGGGAAAAAAATGTTTGCAATAGGAGTTTTGTAAATCTCTTTTACTAGCTCCCCTTGTGTCAGTTGTAGGGAGTCCAGGGGACTTATGCTACATACCAGTATCTGAATTTTAGAGTTGATTTTATTCTCTACAGTATTTTCTTTGTTCAGTTCTAGTCTGTTTAAGTTCTTATTTCTCACAGAGCTTTTTAGTGTGTTAAGAAACATGATGTATTTGTCCTGCCCTGGTCATTCCCACAGTTCCAAAGGGGATGGACATGTGTACAATAGCTACGAGGAATAGGATTTGAATCTTTCATGATACGAACACCTAACAGGTGTCATGGCGTTATTGAGTATTGTGATACTATTGAACCATTTTGACAAGAGGTCCACAGGATTTTGTGGGGCTGTTTAGTAAGAATGAATTCTTCCTGTTTTCATGAATACTCTCTTTGTTCACTCATTTAGATATGGAGAAGCATCCTGTTCTGGGGACTGCAGTGCAGCTTGTAATGTTTTTTGCTCTCCTCTCACTCAGTGTAGTCCTTTCCTGTCTGGAGTCTCCCTGGAATATGGATTTATACAGCATCTCATCTCTCATTTTCTCGAGACTTGCAGATTACCATTAATTATGTGAGCAGCTGCTGTAGTCTGCTCTGGCACTATGGTGGTGGTGAAGTACAACCTGACTGCAGTCTCTACACCTCATCCTTGCCAGAGTAAAAAGGTCATTGCTTGCACTCCCTGGTTTTGGAACCAAGTCCTTTGGGAAGTCTGGACAGTAGGGCCAGGTGATATACAGTTTGGCAAAGCTTGTCTATGACGAGCACAATGTCACAGGTACTGAGATAACACGTAGGTGTCAGCATCTGATAATTTTTATACCAGTTGAGTCATGGTATAGTATCATCAGAGTAAAGAATGGAGAGCCAGTATCAAGGAGAAGAACAGACAGATGTAGCCCTATAAAATAAGGGAAATTTTGAAGGGTTCTATCATATTAGAACTCTGAAACGTTCTCCGTTTAAGCCTAATTACTTGGCAATATTGTAATCTGTTTAGGATGTAAAGTAAACAACCAACATTATCTCTTAATATTTTTATGTCAATAAGAGGAATCCTATGACTAACTGGAGGTATTTACAAACAGCAATTGTTTCTGCACGGAAACAGCAAGTACTTGAGTAGTCATATGTACAGACTGAATTTACTAATATATAGTCTTGTACTTTCCATCAGAGAAAATAATTTCATGTCTACAGACACATCAGAATGGTTTCTTCTGTTTCATTATATCACTTTTATCTTGTTTGGGTTCCCCTTACCTATCTGTTCACCTGGAACTGATCATGTCCCAAGTGGGATAAGTCACAGTAGCTGTGTTATGGCCTATGTTTCTGTCTGTTTTTACGTACTTCATTTATGCCAGTAGGTGGTTTTAATTCCATCACTTGGACTAAATCCAGGATATGTGAGGTATATAAACTGGATGCAATTAAGTAGATTTACAGTGGGCCTCTTGGCTTGCCTCTCGGTGAATATGGTCATGAGAGGAATATTTGACACTGAGGACTACCCAATGTTTCTTCAGTGCTGGTTTGGACTAGAGAATCTTTGGAGTTGGCTGATAAGATTAGTTTTCTGAGTGAGGCATTAAGGGTTTTTCAGGACCTGCATTGGTCCATGAATCTTCTCATAAATTGGGAAGACTGTCAGTTGAGTCCACAAGGTTTTGGGACATGTGTTTTGTAGCAGTTTGCTGTCTGCTAGGGAAAGCTCAGCTGCTTTGGGTCTGAATCATTAAAACTCATTGTAGGGTACTAACAACAAAAAACTTTCAACAAGTCACAGAGTAATATATTGTTGTAATGGTGCCTATGCACAGTTTGGTTTAGTTTATGTTAGGCTGTGCTCTGCGTTCCACATTCATAGTCTGAATTGCAGAGATTTAGTAAAGGCAATGGAACATTTTAATTTGTTATTGAAATTGTAAAGTTTGGATTATAATCTTTGACTATTTTTTGCATGCTTTGCAATTTATTCTTTCTTCTGAGATATGTACTTTCTTTATAATTTACCAAATAAGTCTGCATATTTTCTACATATGTTATGTGTCTTCTCTGTTATGTCTTGTATGCATAGTCTTACTGTATCCTGCAAATAATTGTTATTTTCACTAGATAGGGCATAGTCTAAAACAATCCTATTTACCAGCACATGACTCTCACAAGTGTTTCTTATGTGAAGGATTTGTTTTCAAACATTTTTCTGCTTTGTTTTTGTAGGATAATGATAATTTAATATCACAATCCAACTGTTTTAATAGTATCAGTATGTCTATGACTTTCACTGAATATTGGATTGTTTTCTTAATGCATTTTTGCTTTGGAACTGTTTCATTATTTGAGGCTGCATGAATAAGAATGTAATTATTTTGTTTCTAAATTTAATTTACTCTTGGAAAGCACTTTTCTTTTTTTCCTTTGAGAAACAAAGGTAGGCAGTTAGCTTTTTCTCATTGATGATACCCGCATCACTTGTAATATTATTGATTTGTTATTGAGTTCTATGATGTTCAATTAAAAACTGCAAAGAGCTATGTAGAAACTTAAAACAATTATTTAATATAGCAAAAACATAAAAGTTTTCAATTTTAGAAACCAAGGTTTTAGATTCTACATATTTCTACTTAAAATAAAGGGGTTACATTCTGAAATAAAAATATTTTTCAAGAATCAATTTCTTACCTGCCTATTTGAAATATATCTAATGTTTAGTTATTTAAGGGGAAAAGATTGCATTACTTTTTCTAAATATTTTTTTTTTATATTTGAGTTAACTTAAGCATTTGCTAAATTATCCCGAATGATAGAAATCAACTGTAAGGTGTTGATGACTTTTATATCTGTTTAGCTATTACAGAATTTTTCTAACTTCTCTGTAGGCTGAATCTTTAGTCCTCCTATACTATAACTTAGTGCTTCTAGAATGTGATATATTTCTTTAAAGTGAAAATATAATATCATTATTTTTTAGGCTTACATATATGAGATGCATTCAAGCACTTTTTCACATAAACTAGGAGGACACACAGAATCTGTCATCAATGTGGCTTTTAGTCCCTCATCTCCACAGGTGAGTCATTGCTTTTTTTCCTCTTAGTACTTAAAATATGTAAAATCTTCACTGTAAACTTGCTTTTCACTGCTGTTCTATTTACCTGCCAACATGCTGTTCAGCTGTAAGGCTGTTCATCTACTTCCAATTATAGCGTGCTTGTCGTGTCAATTATAAACTCATGCAAAATGCTGCATGCTAGAGACAAATGCTCTGACTAACTGCCTACAAAGAATAGTTCAGCCATGAGAACTATTGTGAAACTGTACTTGTTGAATGTTGAAAAAATGTAAATCCTTCCTCAAATTACCTGAGTCTACTAATTTAGGGAATTTAAAAGAAATAAGTGGGGGCTCACGCCTGCCGTAATTACTCAAATGCCTAAGAGATTTACAAAGCAATGTTAATTTAAATGTGCTGTGGCAGAATAAATAGTGAAATAGCTTTATGACACTGTTTTGAAAAACTATTACTGTTGTGTTTTGAGCCTTTCAGATATCTATAGATAAAAAGCACTGCAGAGAGTTTAGGCATTAGGCAATGACAGTTCCTATCTTTTTACTGATGATTAATACTATGTTGTGTTAACGGCATTATATTTCAATGTAATAGTTTAATTATAATGCAGCAATATATGCACAAGGGTCTGTTTTCTAAGTTTTATTTTGAAACCAGAGCTTCCCTACAGCTTGTGTATCACTTGAATTCTTTGTATACTGCTTTGAATCAATTTTGGCCTCAAGTTACGCCAGGGGAAGTTCAGGTTAGATATTAGGAAATATTTCTTTACTGAAAGGGTTGTCAGGCATTGGAATGGGCTGCCCAGGGAGGTGGTTGAGGCACCATCCCTGGAGGTATTCAAGAGAGGAGTTGACATGGTGCTCGGGGATATGGATTAGTGTTGGGTGGTGTGTGTGTGGTGTGGTGTGTTTTGTTTTGTATGTGTGTGGTGTGTTTTTTGTGTGTGTGTTTTTTTTTTTCCATTGGTTGGACTAGATGATCTTAAAGGGTCCCTTTCAACCTAGGTGATTCTGTGATTCTGTGAATCCTATAGGCTTACCTTCTTTTTCATGCATTGAAACTGCATTGAAGCTTTCTACTTTCTATGCTTCTCCTTACTTTAAAGAGATAACAATGGTCACTATACGTATAAAAGAGTGCACAGTAGCTCCTCTTTACTTCACTATCTCCTCAACTGGTTGTACTTGTTACTATTAAAAATATTTATGGAGTAAGTCTAATTTCTTTACATGCAGGAGTATCGTCATATTTACATCTCCTTCCATTTGTAAATAAAGATGCTATAATTTCTGTGATTTTAGTATTTCTGGAAGTTTTATTCCTTGTGTATATGTTGTTTGAAGTGAAAAATTCTTAATTGCTCTCTTGTGATGAACATTCTGTATTTCAGTTCTTTGGATTCAGCAGTACTGTATTCAACCAAATGGTATAGTTTATTAAATTTTGCACCCAGATTAAGAATAGTTTCAGGTTTAGCACTGAATTCAGTTGTGCAAAAAAGATGTTATATACTGAAGCATATTGCTGACTGTAGTCTTGCAGAATCTTGATCTATGGTCCAGCTGTTGGAATGCATTTTGGTGGAAAATCTCTTATTAGAGTTTAGCTGTTAAAAGTCTAGAAGGTCCTTTGCCATAGTACTATGAATCAAGACTTTGAAGTACCTAAATTCAGGCAAATCAGTTGTTGACCAGGGGGCAGAATCTGTAAATGGTATGAAATAAACAATTGCTGTGGATTCAAGCCAGACTGGTCCAACTCTGAAAATGTGTCTTGGGGTACAAAGCCTTCAATACTGAACTCTATGAAATATCACACTGTCAATTTAGTGTTATAGTTAAGGACCAAATCTGAAGTTTAAGGACCAGAAACCCTTTTCTTGAAGAGCTCTTTCCTGAGAAGCAAAAGCTGAGAACTTTGAACCAGCTGACAAATTTCTCCATAGATATGGTTCTGAGGGAAGATTTTGAAACTGATGTTATCAGGAACACTTTACTAAAGAGCATGGAATGTGCAGAAACTGTTCCTTTGAAGGATTACAGCTGAAATGTAAATCTCTTAACCAAGTCATTCTGTATAACAAGCACTCCGAAATACTTTCTAAATAAGTATTTCTGGGGGAGTTGCAGAACAAAAAATAAAAAAAAAAACAACACCCCAAAACAAACAAAAAATCCCCCAACAACCAACCCTGGGCTTTTCAATATAGGATTAAGCATTCAAAGGTACTAGAAGAAGACACTAGGAGGAGAAGCTAAGAGGTGCAATGGTGAGCTTGTAAAGTGGAAAAGAAGAAAACCACAAATGAATCAGAAAATAATAATCCCATGGCTTGAAAGAAAGACTTTCTATTAGGCAGCCAGGGTTTCCAACACTGGAAGATTTTGATACCTACCACTACCACTAGTTAGGGATTTCAGACTGACACTATTCTTGTTTCATCCAAAGTTTGAATTAATACAGTTAAGAATTATACTGGCTTCTAAATAACTTCTGCACAAAGCCCCATTGCATTTGAAGGGAAAGACTGGCAGGGGAAGGAGTAAGGGGTGAAAAAAGGGAAGTGGCTGATGAGTGAAATTTGAACGTTATGGCTAAGCTTTCTGCCGTGGAAAGATCCAGCCAAGAGTGAGGTGTACTGGCAGCAGTCCAGTTCAGTGGTCGCTTGCCCAGCACCTGTCCATGAGGTAGTTTCTTCCAACCATTATTATAACTTTCACTTGCATAAATGTTCTTCCAGAAAAGAGGGAAAAACCCTGGATGGGTATAATAGTGATTTCTTTACTGATGGGAGGCATTGTTGCTTTCATCATATGGTATTCTGGAATGATTTATAAAATTGTTGCTATAAAAGCTGGAGAAGGGGAATAAGACAGAAGCTTTGCATTTATCTTAGGTTTATTCTCAAGATGATTTCTCAGTTTTAGCTACTCCTTGTAACTTCCTGGTTTTTTCTCATTGTTCAAAACTTATATAGGGAAAAGTGTTAATCTTACAAAAAATATAAATTGAATTTCTATCTATTTTAGGGAATATACATTAAGGGGACATTTTAGTGTTTAACTATTATAACTATTAACTATAACACATTTGAGTCAATCTCAGTTAAAATACAGTAGGAGTCTTATCTTCCAAATATGGGGACTATAAATGATCTCTCTGTGAAATATTGTTGAAGTAGGATAAAAGCAAATGGTAACACAATTGTCATCTGCTGGTTTTTTGGTGACTTTTGGATAGTTGAGTGTTGGTTTCATCTTTGTACAAGCTGGGTGAACACTGTGTGCAAAACCATCCAAGTACACCCTAGGATATTGTCCTCATTGGTAGTTGCTTAAAAAAAAAAAAAGAGGAGAAGAAAAGAATGTCCAAGCTCTGAGCCAATATACTGTACTGGAAGTTATTTTTTCATGACAGAATCATGACTTTGAAATCAGTATGGATCGCTAACACCCCACTGATATACTGAGAGGTAGCTTAAAGAGAGAAAAAACAAACACTCTGAACCACACTTTAATAGAATGAGCCCTGAGCAACCTGATCTGTGTTCAGGATTGATGTTATTTTGAGTAGAAGGTTGGATGAGATGATTTCCTGAAGTCCTCAGAAGACTACCTGTCTGAAATATACACATATAAAAACACATGCTCAGTAAACCAATGTAGGTCATTTGATGAAAAATAATCAAAAATATAATTTGAATTGGATGATATGTGGCCTATCTGTTCCATTCTCTTTGTCTATAGATTTAAAGGATGTAAATATAGGAGAGATTGATGTGAGCACCCATTTGATATATTGAGAGATAACTTCAAGAGCTAAAAAACACAAACCAAAACTAGACTATAATTGAGGAAGTCCTCAGCAACCTGGTCTGAGTTCATTGTTCACCTTACTTTGAGTAGGTTCAAATAAGATTTCCTGAAGTCCCTGCAAATTGAATTATTCTCTGATTTTGTGATAGTGCACATTCTCCAGAAATCTCTTGTCACTGAAGGCACAGCAATTAAAAATTGCCATGTAGTAAGCATTAACATCTTCTGATTGCCACATAAGTTGAACTTGTGGCCTGTTCATCAGTAAAATACCTAATTTATGTGTGTGGAAGGTATTAATTCAAATTGTTACTTAATAGAATATATATTTTTTGCATTAATTTATAAGTCTGATTTTATGTTTAGAAGTACAGCTATATTTCAAATAACATTAGTTTCAGGTTATTGTATTGTGGTACATTTAGGTCAGATAATAACTGACCATAAGTGCATTACTTGGCAGCTGGAGAAAGTTAAATGAATAGTAGAGATCTGGAGATCTCTTTCACAGTAGATTTGCATGGGAGCCACTGAAAATTTCATATTGATTTTCTGCTGACCTGTTTGAAGGGAGACATATTTAATATTACCAGTAAGAACGTTTGCTTGTGTGTCTCTCAGTAATACATTTTAGCACTAAAACCACCACTTTAGTCAGAATTGGCTACAGGTGGTTTTGGATGTGTCTGGAAATATGAGTTATCATGTTTTACTAGCTACTAAAAAAGTATACTTTTCCTGGTGGTCACATCTGGAGATTTCACCTTAGAACAATTTGTATGAAAACTTCATTCTTTTGTGATTTTGGTTCACCATTGATGGTTCACTTCATCATAAAATTTTCCACAATGGAGGTAACTTTTGTCATGATATGGAAAATTGTTTTTCAGACTTGAAAGACCAAATTTGTTTTTCCGGACTTCAGACTAAATTTGCCAAGTTCTGGCTTTACTATTGAATTAGTCTTGTGTCATTCCTATGTAGAGCACATTTTTTCCAGTATGACGTTCTTCCTTAGGACTCAGGTAATAGACTAAATCATGTGGATTTAAAACCTATGACCAGCTTGACATCTAATGTGATCTCACTGAACTCAGGAAAGCTCTTTCACATGCTTCTTTTGACCCTACTCTTTGGCCCAATTACTCCCTCTCATAATCCACAAATACATCAAAACTAGACGCAAATGGAATTTGGTTGGGTTTTTTTCTTTCTCTTGTAATTTTATCTCTGAGAGGAATAAGCAGACAGCTGTCAGCTTTTCTTTTCCAGCAGATCAAATTCAAAGGCGAGAAAATGCCATCAAATTCTAACAATTCTAGTTTTTCTTTTGCTTTTCTGAAATGTATTTTGAAGTTTTGAATTCTGCTGGAAGACTAGAGTAACTTTCAAAAATCAGGTTTTAAGAAGTTTTCTATAGACATTTGTTGAAAAATTATTTGGTATAATCCTTTGTCTTATTTATGGCCCTTGGATCGAACAACCTTTATACTCATGAAAGAAGCAGAAGATGGAAAATAAACTAGCTTGGACATCTAAGGGGAAGTTGTAGTCATGTCAGAAAAACTTCAGAGGGAGTGTATCTGGGAGTGTGAGTGCTCTCATAATGAACAAGAAAGCAGTAAGGAAGCATCAATGAAAAGGCTTGAGAACAAGGTCTGAGGAAAGCTATCAGGACATTTATTTTGAGGGCAGATAGTTCACTTAAAGTCTGGCAACTCAGTAACAGCCAATGGACAGAGATCCTCTTGTACTATCTGAGATAATAAAACCATCCAAATCTAAAAAGGCTAGAATTGGTTTACTGAAGCCTCTGAAAGCTAGACACTGAGACTAAAGAGCTAAGCATATTTGTGGAAAAGGACACCAGGTAAAATCTGAAGACTGATTATTTTATTTTGAATTTTAAGTAGCTTCAGAAGGAATAGGGTTTTGCAAATAGGTTACTATTCATCTTAGAAGAGGCACTTTCCTGGAATTTTAGGAAATTCACAGATTATCTTAAACTGAAATGAATATGCCTCTACTATGCATGTTAAACAATTACATTTAATTCACTTATAAAATGGAATTCTTTAAATGCCATAATATCCTCTTTAGGAATTATTGGTAAAAGAGAATCATAGAATGGTTAGAGTTGGAAGGGACATTAAAGATCATTGAGTTCCAACCCCCCTGCCATGGGCAGGGACACCTCCCACCAGACCAGGTTGCTCAAAGCCCCATCCAGCCTGGTCTTGAACACTTCCAGGGATGGGGCAGAAGAAAAGAGATGCTTTTTTTTTTGATCAGAAATGGACTACTGAATTGTTACTTATTCTTGAATAGAAGAATTCCCAAACCCACTTGTTCTACTGTAGAGGTATTTTTTAACCGTAGGCCTTCAAGCATCTGCTGTGCTTGTGCTGCGATTTTAAAGTTCTCATATGCCATTGTAGATGAAAAAAAAAAAAAAAATTTGCAACTGCAGTGGTTTAAGCTAGCATATTTTACTTCATTCTTTTTATGAGCTGGGACTATATATGCAATCAGTCAACTGGCTTGGCTGAGAATATTTTGAAGCAGAGTGTGATTAAAATTGGGTGAAAAATCAGAGAAGACTGTGAAAGAGAGAGCTTATTTAATGTTTTTCCAGCATGTCCTCGTATGTCTTAATATCAAGTCTTCAACTCTTCACTCAGTTCACAAACCTCTTCTCTTTCTACATACTACTTTACGCTGCTGAGGAAGAAATGTCATCAGTTTTCTTTATGAGCAGCAGTGTGCAGTAATGCAGGCTTTGTATGAAGACTGTCTTTGCCAGAGACTGTACTGCAGTTTGTGTCTGGTGAGAAGTTATTTCCTTTCCCCTCATCCAGCCAAAGAAGACAGCTGTATCAAAATGAAAAAAAAAAAAAGCCTCCTGCTGACCTCATAGTCATGCTTTCTGAGGTTGAATGTATTTCTCTCCCTGTGTTCTCCTTGAACTCTTAGCTAAATTTGTGCATGCTCATTTGTGTAATCTCAGTGAACTGAATGAGGACTTGGAGTGGATACCCCTTAAATTTAATGAACATATCAGTTTAATGTTTCAATCCAATTTACTGAAATAGCAGTCAGATTAATTTTTATTAACATTTTATTTTCATTCACCATCATGTTCACTATCCCTCTTTTTTTATCCTCAAATGTATGGATTTATTATCATGGTATTAATTAAAAAAAAATTGGGATGACAGTTAATGCAATTTATCTTAATTTTCATGGGCTAAAGGCTGTTCCAGTTTGATCAACTTGTAAGTGGTACCAAGACATTCATGCAAAGTAGCCAAAGGCAGCTGCATGTACCCATTCTTACTCTTCTAAGACTCTAAGATTTAAGACAGGGATATGCTGGATTCACTGGGCCAAACACTGGAATAAAAAGATCTCTGCAAAAGGTAACAGCACCCAGAATGTTGTTGCACAAATGAATCACTGTTACAGTGAATGAGACATTTGGTTTTTTTATGTAAGACAGTGCTTTTTAAAAAAAATGTTAGCAGTCATTGACTACCATGGCTGTGTAGTTTACAAGGCCGTAACTTGCTAATAATCTATGAGATACTCTTCAAATTTAGAGGATTGCATAACTATTCAACTTTCAACAGTTAAATGGATTTAGAAATTCAACCAAAGCACAGAAATACAGCTTGTCACTTATCCTAAATTTAGTCCTGGTCTAAGTGGCTTGAGGGAAAATAGGGGCTTCAGCTTTACCCACCTTTGGGAGATTCTCAAAGTGGACTTGGTTTCTTACAGTGCCTAGTTTGGCTGCTGCCTTTAAGTCACTGGTTACCTTTGCAAATCTTGGCCCTTGCCTTTTTAAAAACTGTTTTGATGCAAAAGAATGTACACCTCGAGTCTGTGGACAACCTATTAGCACGACACAGCAGGTAGTCCTACTGAGTTTATTCCAGTCCCTGAGAATTCAGAATCAGAGTTCCTCACTGCATGTATATTTCTCTGCTTATAGCAGGAAGGCCATTTCTTTTGCATTTTCTAACAAAACCCAGTAAAGCTCTCTGCCAATTAATATAGGAGTGAATGTTGTTTAGTGGAAAAAAATGTTTATACCAAATAAATTCTTGTAAGTACACATGACAACTCTGAAGAAGGATGGCAGATTTTTTAAAAAGAAAGAAAAAGCCTTCTGTAAGCTAGGAAGGACAATGTAATTCAGTTTAATCATGGGATACTCCAGCCGTTCTAAGTGTGTTGCCAGCAAACAACAGCTGTACACCACATGATTTTATATAAATATGCTTGCAGTGGCAAGCTCTCAATTCATAGCACATTTGTCATAAAATCTTTACTGTACTTCTTACAAGTGTAGATATTTTATTGAATGACACCACTAGGTTGAAAGGGGTAGTACTCAACAATTGGTTACTCAGCTGTTCAATGTGAATTCTGTTTACCAAGTATCTTTACCCAAGACAGGGAGGGCAGGGGTCCCTTGTGGACTGCGAGGAGAGAGGACTGCCTAGGAGTAGGAAGGAAAGGCGCTAGCTGTAGCCATAGGGATAATTTGGAGAACAGGCAGCTTTTTGGAAACCATCAGGTGGAAAATGAGAGTGAAGAGGGAATGGTGGAGACTAACTGTAAGAACTGGAGGTAAAGAACATATATGTGGAGAGAATTGATGATATTGAAGAGATGAAGAGAGTGCCCAGAGGGAGAAAATGAAAGCCCTGCAGAGAGAAGTATGAGAAGATAGCTGCAAGGTTAAGAATTATACTTTCTGCACTTTTAGTTAAGCCTTCTTTCTGAAAAAGGTAGGAAAAGTGAGATGCCCATGGCTGGGTTTTCAGAGTTGCTGAGAAACAGAGGTTGCTCTTGACTTAACAGTTCCGAAAATCAATATGTTCAATGCTTAAGAAAAAATTGCTTTTCAAAGGACATGAAGAGACACTGCCAGACAAAATAAACCCCTTTTGCTCCCTTCACACACTACACAGCTGTATTCCAGGAGCCAATGATACAATATTGAAAAGGATGAGCAAGTGAGCATCTACTTTTCATGCTCCATGAAGGGGCATTTAGAAAAATATTTTATGAAGTGTACTTTGAATACAGTCTCTTCCTCTGTCCTGAGAAGCTGAACTGAGAAAGCTTTGCCAAACAGGAAGAACTGAAGGGCTAATCATTAGGAGTTTGTTCAACTATGTTTCTTATATAGAAGTAGGAATTAGAATGTAATTATCTTACCTAGCCCTCGAGGAAGTTGTCCTTAAAGTACCTTATTGCTTTTTCTTGCCATCTTGAAAAATGTTGCTATCATGCATTCTCTTGCTCAACAAATAATATTCATAGAATGCAGTTGAACATTTGCTGATACTAGTAATCATAGTGGGGGAGGTTTCAGTTCTAAAATTCCTGGGCTGTCATGTAGAACAGGTACAAAGCTTCTTCCCCCACTTTGATTAAAATTCACACATTTGCATTCCAAGAAGTGTCTCCCTTCTTACATGGTCTTTAAGAAACTTAGAGCCAAATCAGTTGGCAATCATGATATAAATGTATGGAGGGCGTATAACAAAGCAGAGTCCAGCTATTAAAAATACAACTAGATGAAATACAACGAGAATTAAGTATGGAATAAACTGCATTCTAAATGAGCTTTTGGAAAAGGGAAAGCTAAGTCTTAGCTAACAGATTAAATATGAAAAGAAAAACAGACACAACTTCTGTCTCAAATTAAAATAGCAACATAAAAGGATTCCAGCTGTCCAATGGCGTACAATATAGCCCCACCAAACATTTTGTCCCAGCTCCTGGCTGTATCTGAACTGCGTACAGCAGTGGGTGGAAGGCGGGAAGCAGAAATTCTCTGAAGCTGCCTTTTGTGCCTCTTTTCTTCCAGTCCACTGCATAAAGTACAGCAGGGTCAGAAGTGCTGGATTCTGCATGCCCTAACAAGCTTTCCCTGGGAGCTAATTTGGCAGTTGGGGGTTAGTTCTGCTTTGCCTTCCTTTCAGGCCTGCAGTGTGTGCTGGAGTAGGCAGGGAAGAGTAGATGCTGATAAGGGGATCCTGTGATCCTTTTTCTTATGCCATAGAAATATTCAACAGCTGGAATCACCATTGTTCCTAAACACCGTGTTTCTGAAAAGTAGTATTTGAGAAGTTTAACAATTCTGGTAATTCACACATTAAAATGCTGGCACTGTAATCTGAGGGGATTGATTGATCTATGCTTTTTCATAATTCAGTCACAATGTATCTTCTTTGTTTGGAATATCATAGTAGCCAAGACACACTGTGACTTGTATTTTTATAGAACTGTAGCTGTATTCTAGCCAGCTAGTTGCTTCCTCATTTAAGAACCTTTCTTGAAACAAATATGTGATTTTCCCACCAACATACCATACGTACTACAAACCCACATCCGGGACTTATTCCAACATTTATGACCTTCATTTCAGCTCCTCTGCTAAGAACATCTGGAGAGAGTCACACTGACTCTTGCCACTCTCTTTTTTTGTCTCTGACCAGGTAGTGAGTGACCTATACTGTGCATCGAAGAGAGAAGTTAGGTCTGTGAAAAGCTGACATTTGTCTTTTAAAGTATCACCTCAGTATGTGTGTCATTCTTTCATCTGAATTAAAGTGAACCACTTTTAAACTCAGATAAGTACTCTGAAGAAGGATCAGCAGAGGATGATGGCAGTAGCATGAAATTCTAGCCCAAGTGATATTAGTGGCTTTAGTAATTTCACTTCTGGTTTCCCAGAGAAGCTAAACAGAACACTGGCTCATTGTGTGTTATTACTGGAAGCAGGGAGAGAGTGGAATAAACAGAAATGTGATGTAATTTCCAATTATAAGGGAATTGCTTGAGAAAAAAATGTACATTTAGCATTCTTTATAAGGCAGATCGATATTAAATTAGATAATGTTTTAGTTAATTTTATTAAGCTCTCAGGAAAGTGTCCATCATTTATCTTATCATAAGGTTCTCATTTTATCCTGTCATATACCACAATAAAATATGAAACATTTCTGCCTAGTTGATACCTGCCATGCAATGACCTAAGCTGTGAACTTAAAGTAAAAAATGCATTGCAAAAGAAACTGGGATGCAATTCTTGAAGTAACTGCTCCTTATAGCTGACTAGTTTTCTTTTGCAATTTCCTAGAGTTCCTGCTCCTTGTTTATTAATTGTCCCTTGCAGAGGGATCTAGATGGATTGGAGCATTGGGCAATCATTAATGAGTTCAATAGATGCAGGTAAGCATCAGTTTCATGTTCAGTAGCAGTGAGTAAACCAAAACGTGTTAGCAATTATTAAGAATGAAATTGTAAGCAAAACAGAGATACCATCATATCATTGTATAAATACGTGACAGTCTCTCTGCAAAGTCTGATTTGTCAACCTCAAAAAACACTTACTAGAATTGAAAAAGTTTCAGAAAAGACTGACCGAGTTGATCAAAGACATGGGATAGCTTCAAGAGAGGAAAAAGCTAATTAAAATAAAGATTCTTCAGCCGAGAAAAGAAGCAACTCTGACGTGTTACATGAGATGTTTTAAAAAATCATAAGTAAATTTTGGATGAATAAGGAATGCTTGTTCATCTTCAAATACAGAATTAATGGATGTCACATGAAGATAACCTATCATAGGCTAGAAACAAATGAAATAAGATGATTTTCCATAACATGTAAATAAGCTTTGGAATACCTTTCTATGGGATGCTGTGAATGCTGAAATTCTATTTTTGTTTTAAGGGAAGACTTGACAGAGCAATGGCTGAGAAGTCTGTTAAAGGTACATTAAAATACATAGAGATCCATTTTTCTATAAAATGTACCTGCATTTCAAATTATACAAGCAGAATGTTAGGGATGATACACTTAGTCTATTCTTATATTATATTCTTCCCCAGCCTCCCTAAGAATTAGGCTCTGCTCCACTTTTCAAAAAAAACCAACTCTTTATTGTTTTCCACAATTGATATTCTCCATCACCTATTGGAGCAAAAGCAAAGTACTCTGTTACGATGCTGGTAAGAAACAGGGTCATTTAATTTCAAAGTTTATCTTACTTATTTTACAGCAATTAATTTTTTCCCTTGTTTTTTTCTTAACCTGAAAACAGTTTTTTTTAATTCGTCATAACAGTGGGTAGTATGGACAGCATCTAACTAATCCTCTTAGTAGCAGCGTTGTCTTTGTGGTACAGTAGTATCATTATTTCTACACCTTGAGCTTTTTTCCTTTATTTTTTTGAATGCTCAGCTTGATTCAGATGTTATCCCATTACTTCTGTGAAAAGAGAGATGCTCTCAGTAACACTAATACTGGAAAATTTAGGGAATAAAGAACTCTAAATTACTATTTGTACCACTGTGTTTTACAACCTTAGTGATAGAACCAGCTGTCCTACATGTTGTAACAAGAACTACAGACCTCTGCAATGCTGTCAACACTTTAAGAGATTATACAGTTTTTAAGGCCGAATCTGGAGAAAAAACAACAGAAGTCCGGTAGTTCTTGTGATCTGATTTGAAACTTATCTGTGTATAGAGTGCAAGTGTCTGTGCATAGTGTGGAATTTTGAATCATTGCTGTATTCTCATTTTTGGATGCAGAAATCTTGGAGTCTTTTGTCTTGTTATGAGTATACAGCATGTTTTAAATCACTTAGAAACTTCCCTTTGATAACATTTTAGTCTGCATTTTATCTCAGTGACACACACAAAAAAAACCCTCCCTGTGGGTTTCACACAAAATTTTTGGAGAAAAATCCCTAGATTTCATTATTTTTAAAGTAGGCTGTCATCACCACCACCACCAGATGATCTATACATTATATCTTAAGAATCCACTAGACCTTTTAATAATTAGATATATACATATAAAAATCTTTGGGAAAGTTTCTTATTTTGCTTATTTAATCCTAGAACTATACGCAAAGGATTCTGAGTTCATAATGCCTCTAATAAGTACTAAAAAAAAGACCAAGAAAATATTTCTGTTATTTCAATGTACTTCACAAAAATGCTTTGATCATATTCTGAAAAAAAAGTCTTTAATTTCATTAACTGTTCACTGAAACCCAAGTTGGCTTTTATGCTATGTGCCTTTAGGTGTCCACCCAGTGAACCTAATAACTAAAAGGACAGAAGGTTTTCCTTTTTTTCTTATTCATATTTCTATTGCTTAGATTCCCTAAATAGCCTATTAATCTTCAGATTGTTCCATTATTCTTCAGCTAATAGAGACATGTAAAGTCTTTATATTTAAGTGGTCTTTTTTGAATCCAAATAGTATTTTAAAATCTATTTCTTCCTTATGATGAATTACTTAGTACAAATTAATTTCAGCTAAAAATTATCTTACAAGCTAAAAGAGACATTTTTTCTGTTGGCAGGACTTCATAGACCTTGCTTTCATGAAGCCTATATCTTGTGTTTTACTAAAGTGGAGGAATCATTTTTGCACCAAAAATTGTTAAGGAAGAAAGGACTGTTGTTTTGTTTTTTTTTTTTTTTTTTTCCTAGATTTCTTGTGACAAAGTGAAGGGTTTTGCTTAATCTTAACAAGATCGAAACTCAAGCTTCCATTTTGAAAATTACTTAACTTACTCAAGGGAAGTAGAACTGCTGTGATGCAGAGACTTTGAAAAATGGCACAGATAGCTAAATCCTGACGGAATATCTGGAATTGTTCTGTTCCATATTTGTCTCAATGTGTGTATATATTTATCATCCATGTGCATCATATCGGTTATAACTAGACACATCAATAATGTATTTAAAATTAATGAAAGAAGCACTTTCTGTTAAACTGTGAAAGCTGTGAAATTTTACATTGAATTAAACTACCAGAAAAACTTAAAAAAACCCCCATCACTTGGCTTTTTTACTTTAATGAAATTTGACCTTGCATAGACAAACCAGTTTTACTCATATGCTTAAAGTACATTATGTTCTTAACTTTCAAAGTTATTAATCTAATAAAATACAAATTCTTGAAACAAATGATAAATATACTTACTTTGTTGTGTATCTTTTAATAGCACGTCTTTTAAAAACTGACTAGTAAAATATCAATCTTTCTTCTCAGTATTATGCTCAGATAAATTTCAGGCAAAGGCGTTTTATTAGTGTATCCAAAAAGAGATAAACTAATAGGAGTTTTAAATCTCAAATTTTATCATTTTATTTTCAGGGCTCTTTTAATATGAAGACTGATACAAAATTAAGAAATACATTTTTTGGTTTTGCTTAGGAAGCAATCCAAAATCTAGAAGAATACATTAATGATAACAATAGATGCCTACAAATATCTGTCATTTGTAGTTTACTCACTGTCAAGTAATAGTAATTACAAAATAATGCTGTTTGGGAAAAATCACTTTTTCATTGGGCTATTTTAGTTATATAGGTATTAGGACTCATCTTAAGGTTAAAAAAATACCTAATGAGGGACACCCGAGCTGCGATTTATTACAAAATTCATAAGGATTTCCAAAATTTCTTCTCTGCCTTGCAGAATACTGTATTTTTAGTGTGAAGTATGAACATGGACTACTCTTTTTTGTTTTGTTTTCTTTGTCAACTATACTTGATCTGAAAGTTTTCAATAGATTCCAGCTAGCATCTGAAATGTTGATATCTGCTCTGAAATTAAACTTTTGAGGTTCTCCCATTGATAATGTATGTGCGCAGTTATATTATGATACTTATGAGTGAAGTGATTTTCACTTCTAAGTGCATTCTCTTTCCAAATTTCAGATTTACTCAATATTTGAAAGTTGGAACAAATTCTGTCTACAAATGACTCAACTCCAGAATGTTTTGTTTGCACTGCAGAATATGATACACTCTCCATTGGGAAGCTGCTAGTCTGGCAGGTTTAGCTGATTTTCCCACTGACTTACCAAGTGTTATGCAAGCATTGCTATCCCATGACTTGAACAGCTCCTGTTACTTTTACTTTAGATACAGAAACACAGAGTTTTAAGACATCTTGTAAATAATAAGGTCCTTCATGAAAGTTCAGTGCATTATTTAAAGATTCCTATAAGTGATACAAAGGTCTGTATGGAATAAATATGATTCCACTTTCTTTAATTGTGAGTTATATGCCTTTATTATTTTTAAACAGAATATCCTTTTCTCCTGAAAATCTTTAAATATGCAGAATGTCATTTAAGACCATTGTTGGCTTTTGAATTTGCTATGATCTGCAAAATATTTTCCTGAGGAAAAGGTGGATTACCTAACAATAAAAATGAATTTTCTTTCTGTGGGTAAACAGTTATGGGGAGGAATAATTCAGAAACAAAATATATTTTGAGTCCCAGGCTATATCATCCAGGAACATATACACATTATAAATCTCTCAGCCACAGAGGATGAATACCATCCAGATGAAAAAAAAAAAAAAACAACCAAAACTTTAAAAAAGGAAGTGATACTGAATTAATAAACCCAGTTGTTACCTAAGTCATTCAGATGGAATGATGAGGTTGAGTATGAGGGAACTGGGGTGTGTGCTAGAATGGCAGAAATAGTTCTTTCAGATAAGTTAGTTTAGAAGGCAAATCACTATTAACCTTTCATGAAAATATGCTTATTATATAACCAATAAAAATTGACCAATGTGGAGGAGTTTTTTACAGTGAAATGAGCCATATTATCTCCTGTTTGCATATAAAGAGAGGTAATATAATTCCATGGACTAGAGCTTGTGTTTTTGGCCTCTTCAAAAAGGAAATGCAAACAAAAGAGATCATGATGGAATCTGGAGGAAAAGAGGCTGTTCTGTGGTTCTCCAGGAACAAGTTAAAGAAAAAAAAAGTTAATACATCTGATAATTACATAATTAATAATTAATTTACATAATTTACATAAATTAATTACATAATTAAACTTGTACTAGAACAAAAAGGTTTTTCTATAGCCTATTGTGTTACATGGGAAAATGGAAAGAAACAAGAGACTTTTATTTATTTAATGAAATAATTTTGTCAATAAACTATATGGTATCAGGTCTGGAATCCATTTGACTGACATCACTACACCTGGCCAGCCTGTCATAGTGCTTACAGCTGAAATGAAAAACAGTCATAGTTTTTAAGCTTCCACTTCTGTAAACATTTCCTGTTCCATTGAGTTATTTTTGGAGTTTTAATGTGCAGTGGTTCCAAAGAAGGGTTGCCAATAAGTGGAGTATGAAAAGCAGTATTGAAAATCACTTACTTTAATTTAGTAGAATATTATATATTAGATGGAATAGTGCCTTTCAACTTTTCTATATATATAACTTTTTCTGACATTATTTGATTTATTAAATGTTTGCTGTTTTGTGCCTGGTGGGCACAAAGTATGGCCTCATAGTTCAAAAGAAGAACAAATGAGAAAGTCCATCAGAATTACATTCAAGACCTAGAATGAAGGGCTTCCTAAGAGCTAAACTTAAGTTACAAGTCATTAACGGACAGTACTCAAACCATATCCATTATGCATCCTCTTGTTACATTTTCTTTTCCACTATGCTTCTAAGTTAACAAATTTCTAGACTTTAAAAATTGGAATGATTTAGAAGTCAAAATAAATACTGCTACAGTTAAAACTAAAAGAACATCAAAGTGACTGAGATTTATATAGTAGATGGTAGGGACAACATTCTGTAGGAAATGTAATTTTGGAGTGAAGACATAGAATAGGTCATACAGGAATACTCATGACAGAGATGTTCATAAGACAACAGTGGCCCTTTATTAATAGTAATATTGGAGTCTGGAAATCTAAGTACATTGCAAGAACATGCAACCCATATTAATGTGTCAGAGGTTTTTGTACTTTTCCAGGATTTCATACATAAGAGTGTAAGGCGTCTGCTACAGATGTTGGCGTATGGACTAAATAGCAGGATATAAAACCACTGAAGTGATTTAGGCTTCTGAGAGCTTACAGATACTTTTTGAAGATGGGATTGGAACCTACTCTTAAGGCAGTTATTTAGTTATCATTTATTCACTTGTTAAATCTTTTATTCAGTGTTTGAGCTTTTAGTCCTTTAGCTCAACTCATGGAGGCTCTTACTGTTTTTGTTGCATGGCCTGAGTCGCATTCCTCAAGTAAACCCACAATGGGTGGTCATAATATGTTAGCAGTCTGGGAGAGTCCATCAATAACAAATAGCTCTTAAACAGCTTGTATCATGGGTGGTCCAAGTTTTTCCTGGGAGGTTCAATTTCAGGAAGACACTGTGGCTAGAATGGGAATAGTGCTCTCCATTTCTCGATGCAGTCTCCATTTAATTCTGCTAAGCATGGCTAATCTTGTGACAGCCACGCCACTGGGAAGGAGAGAGACATTATAGAAAAAGAAAATTCTACATGCATAATAACTCCATATGAAATGGTCTGATAGGTCACAGTCTCATTTTAAGACGTATTTTGGTTAACCTGCTTTTTATTTTTCAGTGAAGAAAATCAGAGTTTACAACTCTAAATTTATAACCATGGAGGCAGGTATAGTTACTGACTGTGATGAGGTAGTGAAAGATCAGAATATCTGATTTTAAGTCTTGTAATATCTTTAAAAACAGTTAAACTCTTTACATTAATTAGCATAGTTGCATTCTTCTGAAAGAATACAGTTTTGATTTGTAATACTGTATACAGTTGGACCCTTGTGCTGCTCTCTTGCCAAACCACAGAATTTTTCCAGACCTTGAAGTTGAAGGGAATTTGTGTGCCAAACTGCTGTAGGGAAAATTTGATTCGAATTACATTTGCTTAGTATGGGAATGAATCACTTCGATTACCTTGTTATTAGAGCAGAGTTCCTTCTTGTTGACGGTTTCTTAAGAATGACACTACCTCCGGTAGTACAGCTCCTTTTGTTTAAAATGTCAGTGGTGCTATAGCTAATGGTTTCAATGCCTTCCATGTATTCCCCATATGTCAGTGCATTTATCCATTCTTACTGGTTTATATTAACATATTTATCTCAAAGATGGTAAACTGTGAAATTTACCTAAGACAAATCAGCAAAGTAGCCATTTTTTTTCCTTTCCAGTAGTCTGGGTAATATATATTTATTCTGCATTAAATGTAGTCTTATGTCAGTCTTTTTATAAAATGCCAATCCTACAATCGCAAAAAAAAATTATGTTAAGTGGAAAAAAGTGAAGACAAAACAGAAAAAGCATGTTGCTATGAACAGCTATTAGGACTGAAACATACTAGTATTTTGTGAATTTTTTCCTTTTAGCACATCAGTTTATTAATTTCTGATATTTTTTGTTCTTTGGACAAATTATTAACATGTTTTTCTTCTCAGCTCTCAAGAAAAAAGTGTTTTGATATTTTTTAAGTAAAAAATAAGCAAAAAGACTTATTATTTGCACTTTTTGTGTACTTGTTCCTGTCTTGAACAATATGAATACTTCAGCAGCATGAAATGGATGCTTTAAATTTAGTTTCTACTACATCATGTTGTATATGTACAACAAACCTGACATGGGGATGGGTTGCTATCCAGAGGGATCTGGGCAATCCTGAGAAGTGGGCCCATATGAACCTCATGAGGTTCAACAAGGCTGAGTGCAAGGTCCTGCACCTGGGCTAGGGCAACCTCCCACTATGCTTACAAGGTGGTGGATGAAGGGACTGAGAGCAGCGCTCCTGAGGACTTGAGGGTATTGGTGGTTGAAAAGCTGGACATGAGCTGGCAATGTGTGCTTGCAACCCAGAAAGGCAACTGTATCTTGGGCTACACCAAAAGAAGTATGGCCAGCAGGTCAAGGGAGATGATTCTGTCCATCTTCTCCATTCTGGTTACATCCTACTTGGAGTACTGTGTCCAGGTCTGGAGTCCTCAGTACAGGAAAAACGTGGACCTGTTGGAACGGGTCCAGAGATGGGCCACAAAAATGATCAAAGTGCTGGAGCACATCTCCTATGAGGACAGGCTGAGTGAGTTGGGGTTGTTCAGCTTGGAGAAAAGAAGGCTCAGGGTAGACCTTATTGCAGCCTTTCAGTACCTAAACGGGGCTTATAAGAAAGGTGAGGACAAACTTTTTAGTAGGGCCTGTTGCAATAGGACAAGGGGTAATGATTTTAAATGAAAAGAGGGAAGATTTAGACTAGATAGAAGGAGGAAGTTTTTTACAATGAGGATGGTGAAAACAGTGGAACAGGTTGCCCAGAGAGGTGGTAGATACCTCACCCCTAGAGACATTCATGGTCAGGTTGGACGGGGCTCTGGGCAACCTAATCCAGTTGAAGAAGTTCCTCCTTATTGCTGGGGGGGTTGGACTAGATGACCCTTAAAGGTCCCTTCCAACCTAAACTATTCTATGATTCTGTGGTTCTTTATGCTGCTTAATTTTGTGGGAAAGAAAGGATCTCCAAGAAAGAAACAGTAAACTTAGCTTTAGTATTAGTTAATTCTGGCACACAAAGTGACCTTATGGTCAGATAGGAATGAGCTGTTGATAATTTTATGATTGCTTATGCAAACGTATAATCCAGTCGATTTAGTTATTGGAATCTGTAACAGGTCTCCATGTGTTTTTATCCTCCTACTTCTCTGATAATATGAAAATAGAAACAGATTAGTGAAGTTTTTCTTTTAACTGTAATTAGGGTTGTTTTCTTTTGTCATTTGTGGTTGGGAAATCCATAGCTACAAAATGAAATGGCTACAAAAGTGAAAGATTGTTCCATGATCAAAGTAAGCAGCCATCCCTACAATGACTTTGCAAGTGCGAATTTGACAATATGATTGAGTTTACTGCACGTGTGCTTGATGAAGAATTTAGGAAAATTGGCTATTGGTTTCTTTTGATTCCAAAATTCCTAAACCAACTCTTACCTCACAGCAGATTGATTTCACAGTTGATTTCCTGGTCACTCCTCTGTATATTAGTGTTTATGAAAGAATAAACTATTCTTTTTTTGATTTTTGAATTCGTATCACTATTGTTTGGTACATGAATAAGTAAGACTTTTTGTAAGTACACACGCTCAAAGAGATAAGCGGAAAATCTAGAATTCACCATTGTATTTTGAAGAAAGCTTTAGGTCTAGTATTGCCAAACTACTGATGTTCAGGCATGTCCAGAGTTCTCACATGGCATTTGAATGTTTCTGTTCAGCAAAAATACATGTCTCTGACTGAAGAATGGTGAAGGGAAGTGGGAATGCAGTCTTGTAAACTAACATTCTTTGCAGGAGGCACATTACTAGTATATAAATGTATTAATAAGCTTATTATAGTATTATTATTAATAAGCTGTTGTATAGCTTATTAATGGTCCAGTTCCACTCCAGATCCTGAAAGTGATGGCTTGATCTATGGTGAAATCAGCCTCATAGATTTAAGCACGGTAGGAAAGTTATTGTTTCTCATGTGTGGTTGTGTACCTTTAACCATCTGTGGCTGCCATTACACCATGCTTATAATTGTGGTACTATAAATATCGTCACGTATCACTGAAAACATTTATTCCTTCATGCTATTTAAGAAATGCAGATATTTTTTAAAAGTTAATTAATTCTTTGAGCAAATGAAAACCTTTTTTCTGACGGGTAATGGCAGACAAATCTTTCATGGGATTGCAGAAAATGACAGCAAATTAATGATCTATTTGTGCTTTTACATGTATTTGAACATTTCTAAATGGGAAGTTAATTTAGGCAGCAATCGTTTCCTGTCAGTACAGCTGAGAAAATATTTTTACACAGCTAGATCCCATATATGCTCTGATACCATGCTGAGATGGACAGTCCAGGAATAATTACATCTTGCAGAACTGTTGGCAGCACTTTTTGATTTTCATGTGTCCTTATCAGAGCTGCTCCGCCATAATTTCAAATAGTCTCTGATTGGTTGGTGTCTCTGCTGGACAATGCTTAACCTTGGCTTCAACACTACTTTGCTTTGGAAATTTAGCATTGATAGTATGGCATTGTTGACCTGCTTTTGTAAGTCATTGCAAATGCTGTCAAATACAGTTTGAAAAGAAAGTATATATTGGCTTAGTATACCAATACAGCTTGTGATAACTGTATACAATACGTCTTCTGATACCAATACAGCTTCTCATACCTTCTCTAGCTCCTTAGCCTAGAGAAAATGAAGCTGAGGGGAGACCTTATTGCTCTCTACAACTACCTGAAAGGAGGTTGTAGTTAGGTGAGGGTCGATTTCTTCTCCCAAGTAACAGGCAATAGGACAAGAGGAAATGGCCTCGAGTTGTGCCAGGGGAGGTTGAGATTAGATATTAGGAAAAATTTTTACACTGAAAGAGCTATCAAGCATTGGAACAGGCTGCCCAGGGAAGTGGTGGAATCGTCATCCCTGGAAGCATTTAAAAGATGGGTAGACATAGTGCTTAACAATATGGTTTAGTGAGTCAGTCAGTCTGTTTAGTGAGTTTAGTCAGTCTTAGGTTGATGGTTGAACTAGATGATCTGAAAGGTCCCTTCCAACCTAGACAGGTCTATGATTCTATGATCATAACTGTCCATATTGAAAATCAGCTTAATATTAATCTTGTCTGTGACACTGAGGTGCAACATTTTAAGTATTTCAAGGACAGTTCACAAACTCTCTTCCCAGTTCAGTAGTGGATTTTTAAAAGATGTCATGCTAACAAATTTTTCAGAAAGTGAGGTATCTGCAGAATGGCTCATGTGTCTTATATGGACCATGGATGCTCAGCATGAATAACGAATGGTAGGTTGATGTAATCAACAGTCTCTACTTTTGCTCTTTGCGTTATATCAAGTGGCAGAACAAGATCAATCATAAAAGTATTTGCAACAAAACCAAACTGTTACCTACATCTTTGCTGGTTTGTTTTTAATGTCTTCCTATGTAGAAATTGTAATAATGAAAAACTGATGAATTATGGTGTTCTCAAGAAATTGATGTATGTCAAGAGTTGCTTTCTTGTCAAAAGCTTTAACAGGGCAGTGATATTGTCAGGGAAGTAGGTCGATGAGGGTGAATTAAGTGTAGGTAAGGAATGAGTAGCAACAGAAAGAAAACAATGGGACCCACAAGAAAAAAGGGGATAGAACTACCCTTTTTGACTGAATTCCAGGCATTTATTAAGGACGTATTTCTTTGGGACCAGTGAATTCTCTAAACTACCCACAGATGAGACAGAGAGTTTGCAACAAAGTAAGAACATATGTATTTTTAAAGGAATGACTTCATGACCGTCCATTGTGAGTCTACTTGATTCAGAAAGTTTCTTGCCACAGCATGTAGTTAAAGAAAATTCAGAGATTGCTTACCAAGCCTTGTTATAGATTGTCTTTGTGCTACAGAGGGATTCTATGGTCAATGTGTGGCAGCTGTGAGTATTGGAATTTCACATCAGACCCATATTCAGCATGCCCAAAGCTAAATATTCCAAGTTCCAAAGAAACTTAATCTGGGTTTGACATTAGCAATTTGTGTTAAATGCCCATTTTAGGCTATTTTTTGGAGACATGCAAGGCATGTTATTATAGCTGATGTAATATGGTCTTTTTTCTTTTTTTTAACTGAAATGTTATATAAAGAATAATGATACAGCTGTAGATCAAACATTTAGAAACTAGTAAATCTTTTCAATTTAAAGAATTGTGATATTAAAGAATAATAGCTGTCTGTCTCTCTGTTTTTTTAAATCACAGTCATTTTTTTTCCACTTGTCTGTGAGTCCTCATTATGCTGGTTAGAGTACACATATAAGAATTTCTCCAGACCTGTCTGTCTCTAAGTCTGTATGGAGTCTTTGGTTGTGCTGTGAAAGTACTTTATTTCACATTGACATTTTCTATTAATAACTGCAAGAATTAATATTCTAGAAGACTAACAATATATCTTACGTACATGTTTTCTCTTTCTTTGTACTACCATGAATAAACCTCAAAGATTATTACAATTATGTTTATAATTTTTCCAGGAGTAATTTTCTTTGGCATTCAAACATCATCTTTTTGATTTTCCCCTTTTAGGTATTAATTTAGTTTCGAATAAATTTGGATTAATTTCTGTCCACGAATGTCAAAACATACCAGTGTAGCTCTAATAAACTCTTTGCAGCATTCCTCAATAACTGTTTTGTTCTTTTAAATAGAAGGGCAGGTTAATAAATTATTCATTGTAGAGATGCCTGGCACAGATGAGTTGTACTCCTGCATGAGCAAGACGCTCAAAGCTTGTTGTAGAGACAAACTTTGCAAATTTGGTAGTGAAAACAACTAGCTTCAGTCTGATGCAGTGAAAAAAAGAAGTGAAGGTGGTGGCATGGTCAAAGTGATGGACTTCTGATTTTTGTTTTGAATCAAGGGGTGACAATAGTGAAGAAAAGGAAGGATGAAAGAAACTAACAACTTGAGGAAAAAAGACATTGTTGCAATGACACCTAGACTTAGAAAAATGTTTTAGCTGTTTAAATGAATGTGGAAGACCATATACTTGAGATGTTAAGTAGAAATAATTTGTAAGACTAGCACATAACCTAGATGTGAAGATGTAGAGGAAATTGAAGTTGCAGATGATCTCCTATTTATCTGTCCCAGTAACAAGTTGCTGTGTACAATGATGAAGAAGGTTTGAGCAAAAATTACAGTGAAAGAGAGATGAGAATCCTTGTTCTAATCTTGTTGGACTTGAAATAATGGTGAATCGTTAGATAGGTGTGGAGACAGGTCTGGAATAGAGCTTTAACTGTGAGTCATGCTTAGAGAAATAGTAGTTTGACATTATCTGAAGACAAGATGTAAAAAAGCGGGGATCTTTAGAAGGATTGTCAGGAATCATTTCAATGAAATTCAAAAGCAAATGGTACATTAGAGAAGAGGACTGGAAAAAACCACCAAACCTGGCTGCAAACAGCATGCTTTTTGTTATTAAGTAAATGAGAGGTGATCTGTAACTTGAGAAACAACTATGGATAACAGCAGGCCTTTTAAGGACACAGAAACTAAGGAATGTTTACATTGGAAGGAGGAAGAGCCAGATGACATTGGTATGTTAATGAGTAATGGAGAGAATAAAGGAAATAAGTTAATGTGTGAGACTGGGCCTCTGAGGCAAGAGAAAGAGAACAGAAGAGAAATTTCTCAACTCTCAAGGAAGTAAGCATTGCAGTAGGGGAAAAGAAAAGTTAAGACAAAAATTGACAACAAAATACTGTGGAGAAATAAAGACGATTAGGAAAGAAACAAGGGGGATTACAGACATGAAATTCCATGCTAGAAAAGTAGAATTATTTAGCCAAGATAGCAACCATATCAGAAACAGAGAAAGAAAATTATCAGAACGTTAATTGAAACACCTGTTGACAGTTCCTATGGTTAAAGGTGGTCTGCTCATCTGCCCAACTGAAGCAGCACAGTTAGCCAGGTCTGGGTTAGATTGATGCTCCTGGATCCTATATACAGACTAAACAAACTTTATCTGTCATTAGGGAAGTTTGTTGGGCTTTGCTATTGCAATTCCTGGTAACCCGTATTTTATCTTTAGTAGAATTTGTCGAGAACTGTCTTCATAAAGATTGAAGATATCCCTTCATGGAATTACATTAATCTTTACAAATGTTCTTTATTCAATCTTTTTTTGGTATTATTTATCATTATGGTAAGTGCTGTGAAACTTATGCTTTGGGGGAAGAGGATGGAGTAGAGCCATCTTTATATATCTCTAGAATGCTTTCGTCTCAATTTTAACATATATCAGTTTGAGCCTCTTAAAAAACTTTGGTTTTATTTGCTATGTAGGGCAATATAATATTCCTTATGGATTAAACTTTATAGGAAAAATGGCAGCTGTAGGATATGCTGTTCCAAAGTGATCCATCAGTCTTACAACTTCTTAAAGTTTAGAGTATTTCAAATGAAATAAGAACCAAGGGAAAGGATTTACTTTATCAATACAATTCTTACTAGTGTTGGCTTATGCCATTCATAAATGTTTGGATAATTACATGTTGAAATAGATACAATTTTTGTCCTCCCATATGAAATACTAGATTCCCAGAAAGCTAATTGCACCTTCCTACTCTACACTTATATATGGATCATATTATTAATCTGGTTGCTTGTGTTTATTCAAAAGGTACTTTTGAAAGGTGTAGTATTAGCATTGTGCATACCTTCAGACCTTTACAATTTAATGTTCTTATCTTTTTACTGGCATTAAAAAAAAAAAGAAGAAGAAAAGATTATTTGTTTCTATTTGCAAGATCTTTTGTTCCTGAAGGAAATACATTTGTTAGGTAAATATATAATAAAATTTCTCCCTGTTTCTGGTCTGTCTGTAACAAAGAGAAGAAATCTTAGTCAGGCAAAACTACAGGGAAAAATGTATCTAGATCACAGGTTTGTTCTTTGGAATATAGTGGAATATATTTGACAGTGATTTGACTTAAAATTATCCTTCAAAAGAAGTATTAGTGATTTAACACATCAGTAAAACATAATAAAAAATAAATACATAGTTGTATACAATTAAACTCACCAAATGTCACAAAAAAAAACCAAACAGAAGCAGAACAGAATCTGTAAGGAAAGAAGAAAATAAAAGAAAAATTGTGTATTCACACACAATTTTAGTGCAAAGCTTTAAAGTGCTGGAAAGGGTAAAACAGGTTTTTATTTTTATGAAGTGACAAATTCTTAAAGCAAGCAAGGCTAATGAAATAATACTAACAAATCCCCAGTAAATATGAGGTGAATAAAAAAGAGATAGGCTTTGTATGTGCAAGACAATGAAACACAATAGTAAAAATTAAACACAAAATGAATTTTGCTCTAATAGCCATATAGGAGAAAGTTTGTGTTTTGGAACAGTGTATTCTCATGTTATTGTTTACATATAAAATGCAAAGGTTTGTCTGGATTACTGTGCGTAAGGATGGACTAATAGTAATAGTAGTGTCAAACATACTTTAGTGAATAGATGTAATTTTCCAGACATAACTTGAAAAATATAGTTTTAAACCCCAGAGTTCTGGAAAGAAAATTGTTTTAGTAGGTATTCTAATTTAAAAAGAATTAGCATATTATTAATTTACATGAGATCCATTTTCTAATATATGTTAAAATTTAGAGAAAAACTGGAAAATAGCTTAATTAATTATACAAAGAATTTCAGTCTCTTAGAATACAAAATACACTCACAGGATTTTAACAAATTTTTGTCAAATGTTTATAACAGATCCGCAGTACTGCTTTGTTTGGCTGTGGAGTCTGCTTTTCAGGCCAAGAGCTTGGAGTTTGATTGGCCTAAATAGGACATTATACAATATATATGGTGAAAAATTGTGATATTTGGAGACAGGATGTCTTTCTAAATATAGATCTTTGTTTACAGGTTAATCATTGCAGTTAATTTTACAGTGATTTCAAAACACAAGCAAGGGTGCTTTCATGTTTTGTTGCTCAAAGTACAGGATCGAAACTATAAACCTTGCTCTGACTGACATTAGTGGAAACAGGCGTCTGTTTCATTTGGAGAAATACTGTGTCCAGAGGCTGTCATGAAATTACAATAAATAGTAGCAAAGCCTATTGGAGTAGTACCTAGAGCCACAGTCATGATGTTATATAACATAATAAACGGGGAACCCAGATACCCAAAACAAGGCAGTTCTTTGTGGAAAGGTGGATGTACAATAGTTGTTTTCAGACCTTACTCAAGAAAATGTTGGAATCTTGAAAGCATGAAGATTCTTGTAATTATTTTCTGTGTAAGTATTCCACACAGGTGCAGTGGGACTGATTTCCATAAATATTCATGCAAATCTAAGTAACTGCTAGTTAACTTGACAGAATTAGATGTGTAAGGATAAAATTAAAACCTGACCTGCAAACCTTGGCAGCAAACATGACCCCAGAGTTTTATAGCCTCCACAGTACCAAAGGACATGTTCCTAATCTTCCATTGTCTGCTGTTCAAAACTCTTACAGAATATACTACCTCTCTTCTTAACTATCCAGGGGGGGTAAAGCTCGTCTGCTGTAGTGCTTTAGTGATATTCTGCATGTTCATCTCCTACATTAGTTACTGGTTTTTGGTTTACGTTTCTTGTGTTGATATTTTAGTGTTATTCTTGTCATTATTGGCCTCATCTCCGACCTGAACTGATTGAGATTCACCCGTGCCTCTGTTTTGGGGGACTGGTTCCACTCTTTGGATTTAAAGGAAGAACACATACAGCAAAGTGTTTGGGTACCCAAACCCTGAACTAGACAGAAGTATCAGGAAAAACTGACATTCTCTCTACTGTAGTGTGTCACATCAGGAACTCATAAATACTCACTTTTGGATTCCTATTTAGTTACTGAGAAAAAAATGGGTGTTTTCAGTAGAGAATTTGGTTGTATATTTAAAAGATTTCTGTTGGTCCAGGCTTTGTGGAGAAAGGCATTCTCACCTCCTGGCTGGTGTACTACAGAGGGAGCTCAGAAAGCTTATAGTAAGTGGGACGAAAAACTGGTGCTTCTGTATGTTACATCTGAACCATTCAGGGGAACATAAAGAAAAAGGACAGAGCTCTGCTTCCCCTGAAACAGCCAGTGTCTGCAGTGTCCTCAGGCTGTGCTATTGGCTTAATGCCAGAAGGTTCTGCTGCCAGCCAGAGCTTAGCCCCATAGTTGGCTTTTCCTAGTTTCCCTCTATTACAAGCTTTTCTGCCATTAGGAACAGCTATAGGAAGATGCCACATTTTTTGTTTCAGGACCAGGCTAGGGATCCCTGCTGAATCTATCTTTTGTCTTTGTCTAAGGCTCTAATACATGCAGTTTTGTTTCTGCTTTTTCAAACTGTTTTCCTCTAGTACTGTAAATACAGAGGAAAGCAAGGCAGCATGTTTCCAAGAAAGTGACTTCACACGCGTGGTAGCAATAACTCTTGATTTCAGGACCTGCTCCACTTACAAGTGGAGTCTTTAACTTTGGTGACAGACTTGTCTAATGCCTTGGAATGAAGCTTCCACATAAACTTGATAAATCTGCTCCAGACGAAAGAAATATCATATGATTGAGGGTTAAAGCAAGTTTACTTGGCACATACTTAATAATGAAAAGGAACCTGCAAATGTCTAGTAAAGTGGACTGGCATTCTAAAGTTGAATGTAATCACATCCCTTTCAATCCAGGAAGACACATTTCTTCCCGTTTTAGCATGAGGAATTCTATGAACTGTGTGAAGATGCACTTAGCACCAGCATCTGCTCAGTACTTTTGTGGAAGAGCATTTAGTTTTTTCATATGCTGACATCCTTAACTTCTTTGAGTAATTGAAGTTTTCTCTGTCTAGAGACAATATCACAGGAAGGGATATCAACTTGCTGTGAACTTTTATGTCTGTAGCCTACTGTCTTCATGTTTTAATTAAAATTACCTTTTGATAACCATTCTCTTGCCTGGAAAAATACATAGATTCAGGCTTTTTAAAAAGAACTACTGCATATTTTTTTGTTTTCCGGATATGACTATTCTTAAGGCTTTCACTAACTTCCTCTCCAAAGTAGTGCCAGCTTTATGCATATTTGCTGTGAAGGTCCTGGAGAGAATTGTCAGCTCAAGACAAAGGGACTCCCAGGAAAATTCTAGAAATATTTCTAAGCTAGTGATGTGTATACTTGCCTCCTGCAGATTGACCCATGTTTTTATTGCAAATTATGCCACTGCTACAGTGAGCATGTCCTTCTAGTATCTCTGAGTTTGTCTAATCAGTTAGGTTAGGAATGATACTCCTTGGGGTCACCCAGAGCATGAGTGTGCAAGGATAATCACCTGAAGGAAAAGGTGGATTCCTTAAATACTGGGGGGCATTCTTAGCAAAGTGTTGTACGCATTCACAGCTGCATTCTGGCCTTCGGCTTTGAAGTTTTTTTTCAAAGGGAGAGGTTGGGTTTGTAACCAAAAAAGTGGGGCACTCTCTGTGACTTTCTACAACCTAGTCCAAGATGCTTGACTGCACATGTGTACACAGCCTGTGAAGGTTTGTGTAGACTACTCCACTTTAGTGTTACTGATAAATGGCGTCCCTTTATCAGTAAAGACTGAAGTCCTGATAGTAGTAAGGACATATTTATGTAGGTGCGCGTGAAGAATCCAGCCTTTCTTTATTCGCACCAGACTTAAACTCATCAGTAGAGTCCTGGCAAGTCAGTTTGTGGCCTGGGACAGTTTAGCTTTTTTATTCCAGCACTGTAGATGAGATAATAACTTTTGTAAGTCTTCCTGGAAGGCGGTACCAAACTAACATGGCTACGTTGCCCGTGAACTCACACAAGTAAGACCGCATAGTGCTGTACTAAACCACACGGACATATCGTCTTGATTCTCTGTTGACTCAAGGGTAACAGCACCATGGTCCATTTCACAGCATAGGCATGCCCTAAATTTCATGCCTTGAAGTTCTTTGGTTTTGTTTCTATTACAATATAAATAGCAGACTTCTTCTTATAAGACTTACAGTTGTTTTAAAACTTGGGTTTAAATTTAATGTGTACATTCTAACCGCCCCCCTGAGTTACCTAATGCAAATGTTTTTGTATGTATATTTGAGGTACAGCACACTGAATGAACTTGTTACTTGATATGCTACATTTAGCATTCTCATTTGGCTGTACAAATCGTGCATTTAGGAAAAACACATTTTAAGAAAGCTATTAATCTAATTTCTCTTCTGTTTTTCTTTTGTGAGCTAAGAATTTCCAGGAAACTAACTCTGGTTAGTCTTCTATTAGTGTTCTGAGTATTTTGTGAGTGTATATTATTTTAGTAAATTTTTTGTTCCAAATTGCAATGTGGCATTACATTTTTTCCTGCAGAATATTTCTCCATATTTACAATTTTGAAAAGTTAACAGAAATTGGTAAATATTCAGTGCTCTGAAAATTAAAATATTATTAATATTGTGTGTACACTCTGTCACTTATTAGCTATAGAGAAAGTTTGCCATGGTGCATATTTAGGGGCTTTCATATTTTTTAGGATTATAGTCAAAAACATATGTAGGAATCTGCATAATTGCAAATGAAATGATGGATAACATAAATCAAAATATGATTTTTTAAATTTTATTTTTCATTTTTACACAACAATATTTTTCATGATGTTCACATTGATAATACTGTATTTCCCTCATTACTATAGGATAAACAATTCATTGATAATAGAAATTACATTAGAGTAGGAAAGAAAGATGTAATTCAGTGGGTCTGTAACATCTTAGTTTGAAAAGAACAGAAAACTGTAGAAAATCACAAAGAATTAATAATGTGTATAGAGAACCAAATTGATGATTCATTTTTATTTTTTTTACTTCAGAGAGATTATGTATGGTAAGATTTTAGCTTCCTTTATTAAATAATGGATTTTCCCACTACAGTATAAGAACAAAATTTTCTTTTAGAAATAAAATATGTCCTACAAAAGATATTTTATTTTCTCTTATAATATAGCAAATTTGATATATGAGTCTGTAAATGCTTGTATTTGAAGACCCTGGGCTTTCGTCATGGAATTTGGTTCAGAATATTCTTTCTGGTTGTTGACCTAGTGTCTGGCTAGTAAAAGCTATTTGTTCCTAATAGTCTGGCAAGTCACTCAGTTCTTCATGTGCCGAGTACTGGGATCTCCAGAACTGAGTGCACTGAAGTCACATCTGAGGAATGTGTCAATTGAATAGCAATCTTCTGTTCTGAGAATTTTATTTCTGGGCAGTTTATAAACTCAGTACATAGTGTGCCTTGTCATCATGCCCCCTTTCCCTCTTCCCCATACATATAAACCCTTTTCAAATTGCATGACTTCAGATACATTCATCGCAATTTTTCGTTGTGATATATTGCATATGAGGTCAAAAAGATATCAAGTTAACAAGAAACTGACAGCTAAAAAGTGTATAATATGTGGGAACATAAAATATAGTCCTTATTTCCCAAATGCCAGCAAAAAACATTAAAAAATTTGTTTATAAATAATCTTCATATTATGAAATAATAATTCCGCATGTAGAGCCTACTGTTTCCTAGTGAAATCACAATGGTGAGGAATCTGGAAATTGCACCTTTGATGGGTTTATTTCAGCTTATTTCAGTTTATTTTCAGAAACTTTAAACTTTTTACTTTAACAAAGATAAAATGTAAAGTGAAAAGCAAAACCAGTTCATGCTTTCTTTCTTTTCCTGCTTTCTTTTGTGGGGGAAGAAGTGAAGCATATTCCAGATGTGATGACCTACTCTTAGTAACGGTGCAAGGTTACAAATTAAAAATTATGTACACTCTCATCTCGTATTTTGCACAGGAATAGGAAACTTTTGAAGGGACATTTATATTTAAGTATCACTAAGACTTGCAGTATGGATTTAAAAGATTTAAAGGTGAATCTGCACAAGATTGCAATAATCTTAAAAGTTTCTTTTTAAAATTAAATTTCATCACAATACAGGACTAAAGATTTTTTTCATATTTTACATTATATTATGTAACTAGGAATATATTTATAAAGCCAAGGAAAAAATACTTTAAAAACCCCTCTTGACCTACATAGCATATGTAAATTCTCCCTTTTTCTTGCTTGTGTTATCTTGAGTGATATACCAGTTTTTTTCACTCTACCTGCCTCCACAGCACCCTTAGGTGGTAGGAAAGTCTTCTTATCCCTGTTTTCAAATTGGATAACGAAGGCACCAAGAGGCTGTTTTTTGCACTTGGTCATGAAGTTTTGGTTTTCCTGATGAAAACCAAGAACACCTGAGTACACACGGTGATATTAAAAAAGAGATTTAGACCTATTTCCTAATCTGCATAGTTTAGCTCAGGTTTGAAGACACTCATAAACTGTTGGCAGGCAGGGTTCCATGAGGTTTGTTCTGGAGAATGGAACCGCTTTGTGTTGCTGTTCAGGAAGAGAGCTGTGTGTGGCCCCAGAAAATGCATTACCTGGGACAGTTGTTTCACCCAAGCAATACAAGAGAGAAGATGTGCCTATTACATGTCCAACCAAGTCCCATTGGCAGTCCAGTGCACAGGCTGGTGAGCTATCTTGTCCTCTTAGCATACCAGTGATCACTAGGAAGGCATCAAGACCTGTGCTTTTACAGGGCAGCAGACATGTAGAAAATGCCTGTAAGCAAGATGAATCAGCACACCCTGGTGTGCATAATTTTCAAATTACTTGTGAATCATTAGTTTGAGCTTTCATCTAATGGTCTAGAGTTTTCCAGCTAAATGAATTCTTTGCACTCTATCAGAAAAGCCACAGGCAGCCTTTGTTGACTTCACATAAATGGCATTTGTACTCTTTGAGAAATTCCACTTTCATCTCCATTTATGTATTCACAGTTTTTATTTTCATTTGATATGTGACGCTGTGTTTTACCATTAAAACTTTGCATGTCAGAAAGCTTCGTGTAATTACTAATGTCAACCATAATAATCTTAAACTATGTTTGTTTCGAAAATTTTAGAATAATCATCTGTGGAATGGCAAAAGTGCAATGAATGTTCCCTCTCCACAAGGTGGTTATGCATACTGTAGCGATCATGAATGGAAAATTCATGCCATATGACTGATCCTACCACGGATTTTTATAGCTGCCTTGTAGCTGCCTGCACTGTAAAACTTCATCTTCCATTCTTTGAAAAGTGGGCTTGACCATTTTAAAGGCAGGAAAGCACTCAGATTTAGGGCTCATAAGTGCTTTTTAGTGTGTTAGATTGCAAGTGACAACAGCCCGTGACTCTGAGAATGTAGTCTGCGGAGACTATAAAGGCACATTCACATTGCTATTAATGAGCTACCTGGACACTTTCATGTACAAACTGTTGCAATGTGTCGCTAAGTAGTGGGAAGATACTTTTTTCATGTGGTGAAGTCTCAATATGTTTTATGTTTTTTGACTGCCAACAACTGTACTTCATTATACATGGAAAACACATTTGGCTTCTCCTTTCCTTCAAGGTTCACGTTAAGAATTATATTCAGTAGTTGCTTCCAGAAGTATTTTTGACACAGTGGAATCTCCCTGGGCCTTCTGTTTCTTTCTTTGTGAAAGTGATAATATAATACTAGTGCAATGATTTTTATGAAATTATATTTCCATTACTTCAATGAGGAAGGTAGAATTCTGCAGTTCATGTATGAAGTTGCATTTTAATCTCAGGTTAAACCTTGTTGCATTCATTTGTTTATGGAAGATGCAAATATACATTTCCTTCTTGTCTACCATTTTAAGCCAGAGGAATGGGCATCTGGAATTTTTTATTTAATCACTGTACTTTCAGTTTAATAATTTTTTTGAATACATGTCTATTACTTAGTCTGCCTAAAAGTCATTAGTAAATATATAAGAGGCTTTAGTAAATGTAACTTACATAAAAATATCATACTACTTGTTGTGGGGGCAGGGCATAACTGAGATTGTTTAGCATTTCCATTAATTTGATGTTCTTTAAGATTACATTAGTGTTATTTTTAGTATAAATTACATATTTAAATAGACTTACTACATCTCAGCAATTTTTTTGGTATAGTATATAACAAGATTACTAACAAATCACTGTTTATTTTCTTTATTTAAATTATTAACCCAGACGTAAACTAAAACCTGACAAAATTTAGGATGTCACTGTGGTAACTGCTAAATGTTTTAGTGATAGGTCTGCTTTTATATCCCTTTCTTTTAGACAACTAATCTGAGAGAATGTTGATTTTATATGAATAAGAATTTTTTGTATCTTTTAAAATCTTTTAAACTATGGTGACAATTAGAACTGTATATGTTGATACCCTGAAGAAATACACCCACTTGCAGTTATTTTCAATTGGTCTAGATCTGCCAGGCACAAATGACTTCATCATGCTGCTTTGTGCTTTTGTGATCAGTAGTTAACACCTACTTTTTTAAAAATGTTGCTCTTTCTCACAGCTTTTGTAACACATGGACTTTATGCCAGTTGGATAAATTTTGTAAATATCCTGTGGGGATAGAAGCAACACTACCAAGATGAATCATATTGAAAATTTCCATTTACTCTTGCATTTTGTTTTGAAATCGTTGAATGCAAGAAGTCATAGAAGTTCCTTCATACAGAAGGTTTACTCTTTTGATAGCTGTCTTTCTCTTGTGATATATTATTTCATGATGAAGTGACCATTTAAATACGGAAGTTGTATGAACATATCAGGGTTTTGAGACAAAAAAAAAAGAAATATACTCGAAGTAACATGTTCAGTCACTTGAATGTGGAATAAAAGAAATGTGAGCCTGTTAAGTTCTGATACATGCTTCAGTTTTAGGAAGAAAAATGCATTCCTCTGGTGTATCAAGGATAATTAGTGGTATAAAACAACTACTTTGAAGGGGACTGCCTGACTATGCTTGTGTGGCTAGGTTTGCATGAAAAAATTTTGGGTTGTTAGTGTATTTTACTGTGAGCTAATGTCCAGATTTGGAAGTGGAATTTGAAATAATACACCTGAGTAGGTTGCTAGTAAAAACTCTTTTTCATGTTTCCCTCAGTTTTTCTCGTTACGGAGTGAAGAGACATGATTGTAATGACAATGATGTCATGCAAACATTAGCAGCCTCAGAGATTAAGGCGGTCTTTTGAAGAATGTCTGAGATTACACTTAAGTTGTTTCAAACCCATCATTAAAGAAAATGATCTGGAAACCATTCCTGATCATTTGTCCAGCCATGTGAATTCGAAGTGTATTTTGCAGACTTTCAAAATTAGCTATTGTAAGAATATAGTAAAAGTGTTTTCTACATTAAAAAAATGGTTTATTAGACATATTCATACCTCAAATTATTTATTTTCATTTTTTTTAGTTTAACTGAATTTTGCTGTAGTATACCCAAGAGTCTGACTACCCTTGTCATCTCTCTTTCTCATTTAATAATCATTGAGGCCAATAATGTACTCTACTTCATTACACCCTTTGTTGTTGCTCATCCTACAGTATCTTCAGATCCCTTCTTCACCATTCTGATATCAGAGCATCACAGAATGGTTGAGGTTGGAAGAGACATCTGGAGGTCATCTAGTCCAACACCCCTGCTCAAGCAGGGCCACCCAGAGCAGGTTACTCAGGACCATGTCCCGTCAGCTTTTGAATATCTCCACTGATGTCTCTCTGGGCCTGACAGCAATCTGACTGCTTCAAGATTGACTTCAATATACCGTAATTATGAAAAGCAGTTTATTACAGTGCCCTACATTTAAAGTGGCATAGGTAAGAGATACATGTGGCTATGTGGCTGAAAAAATTTACAACAAATTAGCAGCTGTCCTCTGATTTGTACAAATTTGTGTCTGCTGAGCAGAACTTGAGCAAGGGAACTACAAGAAAAGAAGAATTGTATGGAATTGTGACATATTGTGGAATGTGGAATTTGTGGACTTAGAATTCTTAGTCCAGCCATGACACTTTAAAAAATAATTACTTAGAAAAAGCAATCATGGAAAAACTTAAAAACTTGTTCCTAGTTTACTGCCCAATAGTCAAATGAGTGGGGACCTGGAACAGACTGCTAATTGGAGGTGTAGGGACAGAAAAGCTTTTAGTTACAGAACGGATCGTGATAGTATATGAAACAGATCAACAATTCTTGATCTAGAATATTCTTTTTATTCCTTGTTACATGCAGGAGCATGGACATTCTTCAGCTTTTTATCAGAAAGCAAAGAAGCACTGTCTCTGAGTATGAACTCTCAAAGGAAATCTCAGATTTGAATGCTCACAGGCAGTTTAGATACTGCAAATTCTGAACAAATAGCGTAGGTTTAGGTTGTGTTATTTTAACAATGGAAAGATGTAATTGTTCTACTGCTTTTATGTACATGAGGACATTTTTAATCCCCTCAGCATAATATCCTGAGGCAAACCACCTATGTTTTACGTTGTTATATGTTTTTATGTGTTAATGGATGTGTATTTATAAAGACATGGTAATATTAACATAGCATGGTTGTTTAAGTGCAGTTTTCTGGACCTTTGTGGGTTCAGTAAGAAAGGCTCTGAGGTGTTCTTTATGTGAAACACAGTCAGTACATAAAACATCCAAAGTCTGAAAAAAGTAAAAATAAACTTTACATATGTGCATGGGTATGAACTCATGCATATATGACCATATAAACATGCATTGTTAATGTATGCCATGATTTTACCAGGTTATAAAAGCAATTTCCAATGAGAGCACATACAGACATGGGTGGGTGGGTGTTCCATTAGCTCTTGAAGGCAGACTTGGGCACATATTCCTGGGTTCCTGGGACAGGGGCATGGCCAGTAGTGTTATTTCCTGCACTTCTTGTGTCTCTTTTCTCTTTCTTTTCTCTCTTAGCATTTTTGTTTGTAAACTGTGTGCACAGTGCTACAGGTTACTCTGTTGAGAGACTATTCTCCCCTTTTTGCTTTCTTCTCGAAGTCCGTTCTCTTGGGAACATGATATCATACAGAGCAAGATGGCACTAGATATAAGGAAGAAATTTTTTACAGTGAGGGTGGTGAACAGTGGAACAGGTTGCCCAGAGAGGAGGTAGGGGCTCCATCCCTGGAAACATTCAAGATCAGGTTGGATGGGGTTCTGAACAACTTGATCTAATTGAAGATGTCCCTGCTCATTGCAGGAGAGTTGGACTAGATGACCTTCCAACCCAAACTATTCTATGGTCAAGGTAAATTAGATTTTGAAAAAAGTCCCAATATTGCAAAAATAAAATAATATTTAGCTATAAATGTGAAAAGAAGCAAGAAAATATGTGAGATGTTAAGTTGTGAGAATTGCAAGATGAAGATTATGTAGTGTAACTGAAAAGTCTACAGGAATTCTGTTCATTTCTCATTGATGTTAAGATAATGGAAAGAAAATGGGAGCCAAAAAGGAATTAGTAGTGGTAATGAGGCATAGATATAGAAATTATTTTATCTGTGGTAGAAATAAAATTGAAATATTTTGAAGTGAGTAGCACGATACCCCTAATTAAGGCAAATTAGAAAACTTTTTCTTAGAATATGGGCATAATTGGCACATGAAGTCATACCTCCTATTGCCAGGTTTTGTACGAAGTGCATCAAATGAGGAATGACATCATATTAATGTGAGACATCAAAAAATTCTTACAGTTTGTCCAACCTACATAAGTGCTATGAAGTCATCACATGGGGCACTGGAGCCAGTTTTGGGCACTGCATTTCAAGAAATTCTTTACTGACCTCAAGAAACCATGTCTTTTATTTGACTCCAATAGACTTGATGCAAACACAAGCTAGTCTTTGCCAAGTAGGAATGACTTCTGTGTATAAGGAGGCCAAGAACTGTACTTCCATATTTGGCAATTTTAGAAATAATATGTGTAGAATAATATGTTATAAAATGCATCACTGATGAGAGTAAAACCAAAAATCTCTCCTGTCAGTTCTCACATGAGGAGGGAAAAAAATTTGCTTTTTTTTAGTGCTACCTGCAGCTACTGTGTCTCAAGCATCGGTAGTACTATGCTGCTTTCTCTATGCCCCTCCAGAAGCCCTTCCTCTAGGCTAAGTTTGTCAGTGGGTCCCTCGAACATGAATTAGCTGCACCATGCATGGATTCCCAGACCAGGATGGGTTGCTGTGCTGCAGTCAGACACATGGACAGAAACCAGGCGGCACATTTGTCCTCTGCTATAAGAATCACTGTGGGCTATAATGTAATTTGAGGCAGGGCACACCATTAGGTGGGGTATCCCACCATCTCAGTGAGGGAGGGCAAGAACCCCTGATGGGTCCCCAGGGATGCAGGGACTATATGGAATGTTGGCCAAGCTGGATTGAAATCTTGCAGTCTGCAGAAATTAGAAATGTCCTTGCTGTAAGATTTTGTTGTCTGAGATGTGTTTCCCCTTTGTCTTCTGAAGCTACCGCAGTTCTGTTTTTCAAATAAGCCAAATCACTTCAAACTCTTAATTTGATAGGAAACTTGCTAATTAGTCTAATGGAAGTATATTTATATAATTTAGTCCTCTGAAGTTAGTTAGCTTTCTGTACATACATAGTCTTGCAAAGGAAGTCAGAACACCTGATGAAGCGCCTTACATATACATACTGTAAGTTAAAGATCTTAATTACAGTCCTGACCCCCAGGAAGTCAGCTGGTTTTGCCTTTATTACACTAAGGGATAAAATCCCTTCTCTTGTTATGGGGGCCTGCTTAGAAATTTAAGTAATGCTGAATGCATTGAAAGGTAGTAACAGTTTACCTGAACCTCAGATGTGAGCATAGATTAGACAAAAATGGCTCACTCCTGTTTTGAAGTTTCTTATCTTTTGTTTAGTTTGAATACTTTCATCAATATTTATTATGTTTAATTCCTCTTCTCTGTCCCTTAATCCAGAAAAAGATTAAATAAGTTCTTCCACTTTTTGGGGTTTTATTCCTTCCAGTTCTTCCTTATTGAACTTCTACATATGTATTTCTTAATTTGAGACCTGAATTATGCAGTAATACATTTACCATGATTGCCTTTTGAACAACTGTTCAGCAATTAAAAATATTTTTTTTCTTGAGCTCTTCATTATGTTTATGTAAAATGCACTTCAAATTATATTCACAAATGTGAAAATGCTATTTTTGTTTTATTTTTTATCTTTGATCAATTCCTATCCAATCTATATTTTCTCACTATTATTTTATTCTGGATCTAAATAAGTTGAAGAAAATTAACCAGGAAAGTATTTTTTTCTTTCTTGTAGATAAACTTAGTGATAAATCAATGCATATTTTCAATTAAAAGTGGAAAAGATGAGATGTGCATTTGAAAGGACTGGATAATTCTGATGGAAGCCTACTTTAAGAATTTAGATATAGTGTATTTAACTACTTCCATTGCTGTTGCCTTGTAATTACAACAATGACAAATAAAAATTGTATATTTTATACTGAAAATGGTAAGAATGATATCTGTGATTCCAAAGCAAGGGACTAAGCTACACATCTAAAATGACAATGTGTAAAACTTAAATACATCTGTGGTATGGGAGGTGAAGTGTGGTGTTCTCTTGTTACAAGAGATGTGGTCTGTAGAAAAATTTTCCCTTTTAATCCCAAAACATACAGAGTAATGAATTGCACTTTCCTATTTATTTCTATGCTTCAATACCTTGACCATGTCCTGGGTGTATCATTTCTGGAACAGAAAAGTGTAGTTCATTCTCTAGTCTCATATCATTTTCCTCATTATTGCCATTTGTGATTTTTCTTTACACAGTGCAAACACATTCCCATTGGCAGAGTGAGCTCCCTGTCCCCACTTCAAAGCGAGTAGTAACTGTGTTTGATAAATACTAACCTGAAACAGAATTAGCTGCCTCAAAGTGTCAGTTTCTGTACATTCTGCGAGCAATCCCCTGAGGTGTTAGACCAGGGTGGAGTGTCTATTGAGACAGAACTTTATGCTGAAATGAAATCTAATAAATAAAAGATTGTATGAAAATACAATTGTACTTAATACGTTCTTTCCTATGTTCAGTTTTTATTGCTAAGATGTTTGGGGGCTTTAAAGTAACTTTTAAACTTCATCTTTCTGCTTGCTGTGAAATCAGTAACAAAAACAATAATAATTTTTGACATGAAAATAGATATGATGTCATAAAGCTCAAGCCACTCTAATGACTTCATTAAAAAAAAAAAAGTTTGGAGAAAGAGAACACCTGTAGTGAGCAAAGCTCACACTAAAGAACTAATAGATAATAATTTATTTAGGTTCATAATACAAATTTTGTATGAGACACTCTCCCAGTAGTTCTCCTGTCAAACAACACTTCATATATGGGAGTGCTTGAAACATGAATGTTATATTTATTGACCCATTCTCCAACGTCGCCAGTGCTCACCCCATCCTTGTATTGTCTGACTTGTTTTTATTTTCAGTTATTTTTTAAGTTGTGTTGTATTCTAGAAGTTGGGGTTTGATGTACTGATATGTACTTAGTTGTGTAAGGAACATTTACCACTACTTTGTCTTAATGCTCTGAGCACATGAGAGTCTACTGCCAAAAAGCATGCTTTCTGGAATGGAAATATTTAATATGGCCTATTAAAAGAAAAACAGCATTTGTGGGACTATGTAAGTTGCCATTAATAGTATAGTAGCAAGCAGTGAAACTAGATTTTTTGATTGTTGTGAGCTGTAAAAAGTAACTTTCAGTTAATGTGTTGTTCCAGTTATTGGCTTTTTACATTAAGATCTGATTCAATGCCCCTTGAAGTTAGAGGAAATTCTCTTGCTGGACTTAACAAGCGTTGGCTTATATCTTAAAGCTGGAAAATATGCAGAGCTTTCCATAAAATCCTATTCTGCATCACATCTATCCTCAGACCATTCGCATTGCTGTGGTGTTGGCCTATCTTCCAGTAGTGGTATAAGGATTATAACCACCTTCTGTCATGCATTTGTTTCTTCATTAACTCTAGAGGCATAAAAATATGAAACGGTTTATATTCTTTTAGATGATGGTATTTAATTTGTTTTTTATTGTCTTGCTGATAGAGGATTTTTATATACTGACACAGATTCTTATCTGTGTTTGAGAAGGCAAAGACAAACAAATTAGATCCATTACAGGAGTTTGTAGTTATTTGGGGTAGCTTATTCCTTCCAGTTTCCTTCATCTACATAAGATTTAAATGAAAAATATTTCTGAGTGTCAGTATAGAAGGAAGAAGACAGATTTAAGATTACTTCACATATTTTTGTCAAGTAAATTTCACAACTCAAAATACTTATTGGGAATTACTGGTTATACTTGGCTATAAAAATGTCATGTTAAGTATAGATGAGAATTTTGCTTTTTTTGAGCACATAAATAATACTGAAAGCTGACAGCAAAGAGATGCAGGTGCTGAAAAGGGTAATACATTTAAAGATATGATACTTTAGGGAAACTACCCAGGAGATTCCAGGAACATCTGTCCAGAAGAGATGAACTTAATCTGAGTCATAAGGGAATAAAGGTTTTAAAACTTAAGGTTGGGTTTGGGATGACACTTCTATCAAAGATCAAGATGCAGAAATTCTGTATTCTCACAGATATGTCAGGGGGTAGAAATAGGTAGAAAATAGAAGTTAGGCTGTCAAGAATGAAAATAGTGATGAAGTTGCAGAAATACTAAGAAATAAGATGGGAAAATGGAATGGTCGGCGCTGGGTGAAGCAGCCCTAGGTGATCTCTTTGGCTTATCACAAATTTGGTTGAAGAAGAGTAATTAGTGAGACACTCCAGTACAAGGCTACAAAACATATGGGGTATATTGACTACACCTTGCTGGCAGTAGAGGTATGCTTTATGTTAAAGAGAGCATAGAAAGAGATATTGATAAATCTCGACAAGTAATAAGGAGTCCTGCAGAGGCTGAAAATCCAGGCCTGTACAGGAAGAAAAGAGTACTGATTCTATATCCTAATAACAAGACCAGCATGGCAACACTGTCTGTGTTATGATAAATCAGTGAGGGCATTACCCTACAGTACCCTACGTTACCCTACAGTATCAGTATGTATGCAGAGATCAGATCTTAGGTGTTAAGAATGTTTCATGGTGAGGGAGACCACCAGAGTCAACTCTTGACTACATTACCAAATATACAGAAATTGTGTCTGGCTCAGGAAGTCATAGAACTGTAGAATCATTTAGGTTGAAAACTGCCCTTAAGATCCCTGAGTCCATCTATAAACCTAACACCAGGCTAGATCCTAGTGTTATGTTCCCTGACATTGAATGTACGTGCACCTACATTCAAGCTGCAAGAGTATCTCACTCTTTCCCAGATATTTGTTTATAGCACTCTTGGAGAAGACTGCAAGATGGAGTCTAGCTAGGTGGATCTTTGCTCCAGTATATCTGTTCTTCTGCTCCAAATAAATACACTTGAGTAAACACACTAAGAAGTCTGGACAGAATTTTCAAATAAATATGTTCACATGGTTTGACTTTGCCAAAGTGTATATTTGTTGTAACAATTTTAGAAACTTTAAATAATAAGAAGCCCAGGTGAGGCCATAAAATTAAGATCTGTTTCTTTCAGATCTATGTTTCTGGAATATTTTAGTTGGAGAGAAAATTACAAATTAAAAAAAGAGGTTTTTAAAATAAAGTTTTTCTATGAAGATTCAGTAGGAAACTGAGTTAGATGACTTCTATAGGTTGCATTCAGTTATCTTTTTCTTTAAATGTTTCTGGTTCATTTTCTTGAGTGACTAGTGAAAATACCATAAATGGTGCGTCTGTTACTTTATTCATAAGTTTTCTGATGGGTTTCTGTGCATATAGGTGGTCTGAAAAAATATCTTTATTCTTTGGCCTCTCTACAGCTCCAGCTTGCCAACTCTGAGGCATTGTTTGCCTGTTATTCAATCTGTTGAATAATTTGGCTTTCTTTACAATTAACTTTCCTACCGATTCCAGAAAAGACTTTCTCCTTTCTAAGACCCAAGCCCTACCTAGAACATCTCCGTATACACATCATCAGTGACTCCTTTAGCAACTGTTTTAATATCTTATTCATGGTGGCCTCTGAACTTGAGTCCCCCTAGATATGCAAGACATCTCTGATGTGCAGCACAGGTGAAATATACGTATTAGAGACACTAAAAGTTACAGTTTTTACAGAGTCTTGGCACATAAAGATTTCAATTGACATTTAAAGTTTACAGTTTTAAAAATAATAGTTATCAAACTCCTGTAGGATTTACAGCACTGATCTGGAATGTGACTTGTTGCCAATGGCCTGAAATTGAGATTTATTGTATCGGTGAGTAATCTTTGTCTATTGTAATATGTAGAATACAAGATGGTGTTGGTTCTTGTGTACCGCACTTCAAACCCATTGAGCAGTGCCTTTTTTTTCTAATTCTCATAATTAGCTGAAAACCATGAAGCTAAAGATACCGCTGCATGGCAATAGACAGATACGAGTTGTATCTATAGTTCATCTGTGTGACTAATTTCAAGCTCATTCTCAAAATAACTACTTGCTAAGATGATATTTGGTTGTCCTGGCTTCTGTGCAGTTTACACTTGAAGCTATATCAAGAGATTCTTGTGTGTTTGGTTATCCCAAGTGTAAAAGACGTAGATAAGAGAAGTCTGCAATACTCTGAATAGTGCAGAGAAGGTCAAAGTCTTTAGTTTAATCTCTGCTTTCTGAGAAGATATGAAAAAGTGGAGAATGAATTAAATTAAAATTCTTAAGTTAGATTTTGGTGTATTGGAGCACAGGCAATGGCAAGCCTCTGGAACAAATGAAATAGGAGTCCAGACAATGCTAAAAAGATGTTCTTGAACTAAAATCTATAATGTAAAAAGGCAACTAGGACATTCAAAAGCAGATGTAAAAAGGTATAAGTTAAATGAGAAAAAGTGTGTGCATTTATCTGACTTGTTTTGTTTTCTTTTTACCTTTCAAGTATATGGTGAAATGCAGAAAGGCTCTAAACTTCCATAGTGGTCAGTCAGCAGTTGCAGGCTGTTGTGGAAATGTTGGAGTTGCAATTAGTGCTTCAACAACAGTTAGGTTATTTATACATAAATATTTCTCCAGTCTCATACACAAGTATTACTAAATAACAACTCAGTATGTTATACTTTCATGTCTGCTTTGATCACTTTTTTTCTATCATATCAATATATGCCACGTAAGAAAATGAAGGGAACAATAAGAGTAACTAACTAGCTAAACCATAAAAAGATGCTTCCCTGAACAGCGATTGCTACTTTGAAAATACATTTTGTGGCAGCTTTCCTATAAATTGTATATAACAGTTTGACCTAAAGAATTCTTTGTCTTTTTGAAGCTTGAGGGGTGACTTTATAGAGGCATATTGGTCCACGTTGCCTGCTTCTGGCAGTTTTGGTTCTACATGTGCCTCACTAATTTCAAAGAATAGCTTGAATAATGAGAACGAAAATAGTAAATCCCTAAAAACTGCATTCCCATCTGGTCTACTAAGATATGGATTTTTTGGCAAGATGATACTTTTTGCTGTGCAGCTAGTGGAACTTTTCAAGTTTTTTATCTCTATTTGCATATTATACAAATGTCTTTATGTCTTTATAATAATTGAAAGAATGCAAAATCATATTATGTGCCTGTAATGTGAAGCTAACTGGAATTGCTTTGATTCTTATTATTTCCTGAAGTACAGTATATCTTGACACTTACACCATATACATGTGTGTTGTGCGAAATATTAAAATAAAATATTTGTTACGTGCATTTCTATTCAAAGCCAACTGTTTGTGTTTGTAGCTTTAAAAACACCAGGTCTCTAATTTACAGCACATTTTTTTTATGTGGCATCACTACAGAATCATATTACCCACCCCCAAAGATAATTCTAAAAAACTATATATACTGTGTTATTATAAAAGGAAATTCAGTAGGCAATGTCTTTAAATTCATTCTTTTAGTTAACTGACAGCCTTCCAACACTGCATGTCACTTTTAACTTTATTGCAGTAAACTTTTAAGTCTTCTGCAATCCATCAAGTGGAGGAGGACCGTGTTCAAGAGCTCGTTCTCACCCTGTTCTGGCATCAGAAGTCATAGATGCTTTCTAAATCTTTAAGCTTCTGTAAAAAGCTCTAAAATGCACCAAAACCGCACTTTCTTCTCTGCCCTACTTGAAGGTCTTTTCTTTATTAGTCATATATTCATCGACATGAAAAATAGTCCATGCTCTCATACGCCTTCTAATATTCCATAATGTTCTAGTGTTCATCCCATAGGAAACCTTTACATAGGTTTCAAATTTTTCACAGAACGGATGCCAAAGTTTGACTATGTAATAGTACAATAGAAATTTTTTTAATTGTATTTTAAGTAGTGTATTAATTTAACTACTACAGAGATTTCAAATATAATTTAAAACACAATTCTGGAGTAGCATGTTTGGGAGCTGAGGGGTTTGAATAAAGTTGCATACTTGCACTTTTTGGAAATGTAATATTGGCATAAGTTAAACATTTTTTTTTTCTTTAAATTCTTACTCAAATTTCTATGGATTCTAAATATAGCTGAGCACATTTTTTCTTCATCAATTTTGATAGATCTTAAGTGTAAAAATTCAGGAATTTCAAGGGTCCTACAGGTTAGATTTTTAGTAGCTCTTTTGGTCTATGTTGATACAGATTGCAATGGTCTTCATACTGTTGTTGTATTACTAATGCATTATTAACTAAAATTTCTATATTGTCTGAAATATAACACACTGCAAAAGTGCTGTTATGAGTGTTCTGAATTTATCTTCAGTGACTTCTGAAACAAGTATGCCACTTTTACAAGTGAAAATGCTTTTTTCAACAATCATCAGGTAAAGAAACTTATTTTAAAATCTGAAGGCTAAACTGGACTCCCTGTGAGCGTGTATAAGCAATTTAGCTTGGATGAGAAATGTGCTTTTGAACTGAATCTTCAATTTGTCCCTCTTATCCAACTTTGCTTCTCATTACTGTACACTCATTGAGGATATGAATTAGATTTATTTATGATCAAGTCAAACCAAAAGATGGACTCCTGGGATGCATGCAGTGTGCTAACACTTTCAGTCCACAGGACCAGAGTAGAGCTAGTCTACATTAACACATATAATGTCTAAAAATCACCCAAAGGAATCCCAGTCTGAGGAGGAAGAAAATCCCCACCAACATTGCACTCCTCCCAGGATCTCCCAGGGAAGAGCTCAGGATGCTAGTGACTCACTGACCCTGTCAAAAACTATTTTTGATGAAACTTTTCTGTAATAATTAGGTAAATTTTGGACTGTGAGTGTCATTTTAACTGTCTAATAATTGTTATATTTTAATTTGGCTTTTAAAACATTGGTTGGACCAAAAAAAAAAAATGTTGGCTGTGTATATAGGGTATATTCCTTTTGTCCATGGCAAGATACTGAGTGTAATGCTTCTCAGGAGAATGATGCAATCAAAGGACAGACTCTTTTATCTAATGCCAAGGAAAGTAGGTTGAAAGAGCAGGAGAAAGGGAAAAGGAGGAGGACTTGTGAGACTATCAGTGGTTTAGAGCACATGACCAACAAGAAATCTGGAAATCTGAAAGCCAGAAGGTGGGCATTTTTAGTTCAGCCAACCTTTCAATGATTCTGTGGTTTGGTGCTGTCAAAAGTGTGGATGATGGTTAGATAGAGTAGAAAGGTCATTTTTAATGGATAAAAAATTCAGAAGGACTCTGGAAGAAGAATGTAATAGTAGTGTAGGGAAAGCATTTACATTTAGCAGGTGGAAGCCAAGCAGTGCTCCAGTACAAGAGGGATTGGCAAAACATTGCGGTTTTTGAGATTCAGGTTGGACATTAGAAAAAAAACAAAAGGCATTAGGACGGCACTGGAACACTGGAACAAATTGTGAAATTTCCTTGTAGTTTTTCAAGATTTTGCCAGACAAAGCCATAGCTAAGGTCTTCTAATGTTTTCAGTGGTAGCACCTAAAGCAGGAAGATGGACCAGATGACCTCCTTGCGTCCTGTAAAAATTCATTTTGTTTACAATTATTTTATTTTCAATTGAAAACTAAATAAGGTTTCTATACTATCTCCTGTAATAATGTATCTTCAGTTAGAATAGAATCCATCTCTGATTTCTCAGGTTGAGTCTGTTCTTTTGTGATAAGATGAAATAATAACAGAAATATTATCTTTTTTTCTGACTAGATAGTTGACTACAGAAACTTTGAAAGGATACATTACTTAGATATTTTATAGATATATCATCTTTCTAATAATAAGTTACAGAGGTAGATAAGGAGCTAATAGAAGTCTTTGGAAAGATGTAATAGTCTTGGATAGCTGTAAAAAATACAGTTGGAGGAATTAGATTGGACAGTTCTGGGTAGACTATACTTTAAGATTACATAAGTGAGAGTGAAAAGAGAGATTTTAAGATTATGTAAGTGAGAGTGAGAAGAAAATAAGAGAACAAATTCACTGTCTTGGAAGATAACAGTTGGGAGAGATTATAAGATAAGATATAATTCTCCATTGTAGATTTTGAAGGAGGGAATGCAAAGCCAAGAAGATAATTTACTGACCACAGAGCCACTTTATCCAAAGGAAGCAAACAAATGACTAAACACATCAAACAAAGAACAGATCAAGAAAAATAAGGATAAGACCTTATTAAACCAGATGAAGATCATGAGATACAGTTAGAGCATGAGATACATTTTTGGTTCCAGCTCTTCACATTTTTGTCACTGGTATGAATAGCTGTAAATCCTAATATGGAAGGAATAAAGTCTTGAAAAAAAGATGCCATTTGTAGATCATCACTTTCTGACCTACAGCAGGTTTTCAAGTGCTTGTTTGTAGAAGTAATTGCAGAAAATACTGTTTGCTTTTTTTCTATAATTAAGATTTTTTGAGACTGGTAAAAGAAAGCTAATGTAGTTGAAGACCTTTTATGCAAGTCTTTGAGGCTTGCTGCTTCCTAAAGGTTTGTGGCCTTTTTCAACATACTTTCTTACAAAGGAAATTCTTATACTACATTTAACACCAATAAAAATCAGAAGACTGCATTTGTTGGTATGCCTGATTCAATTCATAGTGTTTTCCATCTTCATTTATTCCAGCTCTTTCTTATTTCTTCCATGCTCCCTTCTTGAATCATTCACAGTGAATTCTGTTTGACTTTCTATGTGGTTTAAACATATGTTTTGGTTTTACAGACTGTTGATGTGTTAGCGGATGTTGACACAAATTTAAAAATAGTTGGAAAAGAAAAATCTAAGTAAAATGGAATTTTCAGATTAGTTTGGTTGAGAAAAGTCTATAGGTTAAGTTGTTCCTTTTTTGAAATGAATCTTGGACCTCTTAACATAGAAGTAATTTAAATATGTTCTTAATGGTCTTCATTCAGTTTGTTGTCCTAAAGCAAACTTCACTCACTGGAAAGATCTTCATTAAAGTCATATGTTCTTCTCTTTTGAACTGCAGCTCACCACAGCCACCTTGGATGGCAAACTCCAATTGTTTCTACCCTGATATTTCCCAGCCTGTGGAGCTTTGGCCCCGGTGCTCTGAAAAATAACGACTTGCTGAGAGAAAGGAGACTGGTAACTGGCCATAGGCAAGCAGCATAATATTCCCTTTTAAACTACAGTTTTCTTCTGACTTTGTTTTCTGCAAGTTCCTCAAGCTTTTCTCACAGTTCTATTGTACAATCTGTTACCTTTATTGAAAAAATAAGGGCAAAAGAACACAAAAAGAAAGAGACGATTCATTCTGACTTCATTCTAGCAAATCACCACAGAAGTGGCTTTCAGAGAACTTCCAGGGTGCTTACAGATAGGTGTGTTCTGTAGTGCTTTGCTAGAGTGTGACCTCTTTACTCTAGATTGAAAATGCAGTTAAAATGGCAATTGTTCCATTTTTAAAGATAGATCTGTCAAATATTTAAATTAATCTGAAAGGGAGAAGAATTGTATGTCTTTCTGAAATGCCACAAGAGTCCTTCTGTTATACCTATTTGGGGTTACTGGAATCAGCATAGATGTTGTTTGAAGGTGGAATTTTACTGGTTTACCCTTTATACTATATTCTGTAGATTTCTTAGGGAATATGTGAAAAAGATCCTCTCTTTTAAAATATTACTTTATTGCTATAGTCTGATATTCTTGAAACAGCTTTAAATGCAAAGAAACTATTTCTGTCTTTAAATAGCTGTTTAAATGTTTGCAAAAAACCCCCTAAGTAATATGAAAATAAAGTTATGGGAAAAAAAATGTTCATTTCTTGTATTCTTCATAGTTGATTTGGCTTGATCTTAGAAAAGTTTTGTTAGAAAACTATTTTTATAAAACTAGGCATTCTAAGTGTTCATTGACTCCAGGTAAGAATAGAGAGCATCTATGTGACTAGTGGAAGGAGACTGATTTTTTCTTTTATTTGCAAAATTGTTCTGCCAGTTCAGTTAAATTTGCCAGAACAGTATCACTAAACTTTATTAGTCAGACTACTTTAAAAAAAAAAAAAAATTGCAAAAGTGGAATTCCCACCACCACTTTAAGATCAATCAGTATGTCCAGATCACTTTCAGTACTGCAAAGAATCTTGTATTTAATAGGCATCCCAAATTTGTATGTATGATTAATATGAATAAATCAAGATATTTCTATAAGTTGTTTAATTTCCATGACAAGTATTCTTTTGAAAAGTGTTTAGCTGTTTTTTGGTATGCAAAATCATATACTGTCACAATGTATCATATACAGATATCTTCCTCAACACAATGGTCTCATCAATAACTATAGAAGTGTAGTGCAGCTAGGTCATACTCAGCAGGAGTCTCAATATCAGAGTTGGGCCTGCTATGATAAAAGCAAATGTGGAATAACCTACCTGAGTGCTTTCAGTTCAAGATCAGATTAACGAAGAGATCACCTTCTATGCTGTGGCTGCACACTGGTACGCTACACTCACGAATTGTCAGCAAGCCTGGAATTTTTATCTCCACCACAGGGATTTTCAGGATGCTCTTCTTCAAACTTCATTTAGCTGACATTCTCAGCTGCATGCTTTAAACTCTACACCAAGAGTCACTATTCAAATGCAGAAAAATAAAATGGCCTGTAGCTGTATTTTCAAGGAAAGTGTTCCTGAGGCCTGGGTTCCTGAAGCACTACTTGCTTAGTAGTCACCAAACCTTTGGAGAGCTTGAAACATCTGCTGAGGAGGTGTGAAGTGTAATTATTACGATTATATTTTAAAAAAACCCACATTTTTTAAACAGAATTGTAACATTCTCAAGGGTAAAGGCAGAGGATACACTCAGAAAAACTCTGAATCCTTGCTGCAAGCATGGAGGTTGTCAGAATGCCCATGGGACTGAACTAAAAAATAAAGGCTTCCATTTTCTAGATCTCCTACCTTCTAGGACTAAGAATTGTCAGTCCCCAGTCAGCCAGTGTGTATCTCAAAAACCCCTCTTAATCTTGGGCTAGTTTGATCTCTGCAGGAGGAGCTCTTCTTCTAAATCTAACGTATTATTTCTCTTTCCTTAAATTGAGACTCAGGGTCTGGTGCTTTCTGGTTACTTTCATCGAGGACTTTTGCTGGACAGAAAATCCCTTTAGGGCACTTTGGCCATGACCACAGCATCATCAATCCATGCTGAATAGAGACTCATCTGTTCAGGACTTGCAGATGTGGAGCTCTCTGGTAGCCCAAGAATTTGTTAACCCTTTTTTCCCTCAGGGGGTGAGAGAATCTGCCCTACCACACAGGCACTAGAACTTTTCAAATGGAAATTCCCTTCAATTTTTTCATATGTTAAAAAAAAAAACCAAAACCAAAACACCCTCCCCCCTCGGGCTCCTCAGAAATGCTCGAATGCTTGTGGTTTTGAGAATGGAAAACTTTAGCTGACACACTTCAAGTTTGGCAAAGTGAAATGCTTGAAAGCAGGTTTTCTAATGGGAAATAGGAGGAAAAAACAGTCGTGGATGGTGCTACCATCTTATAATATTACATTTAAAATTTCCATAATCACTAGGTTTTTGTTCTGTGATCTGTTTGACAGAAGGACATAGGAGACTATAAATAATTACTAAAGAGTTAAAGTCATAAAAGATTACTCTTCGACATAATGCTGTACCCACAGAAGCACAATGCCTTTGGTTTTGAACAGGCAAACCTGACAGTTTATATTTTCAGTTGCTGGCATAAAGACAAGACTATTTGAAATGAGATGGTCCTAAAAGCAGATAGGAAAGGCTCCTGGTTAGCTAAGGCAGATAGCATATCTCAGCTATAAAAATATGACACAGACAGGTGTGTTAAGTATTTAATAGGTCATTGTGAGGAATTTCAAGTATGCTTTCAGGGTGCTTTTGGAAAAAAGTGACTACAGGATGTCTCCCAAATATCTCATGAGAATTAGAAGTCTGGCTTTGAAGGAATAAGTGGCAATATGTGAGGAAACCAGTTGGAAGAATAGTCTAGTTTTATTAAATATTTGCCACGTCATTATGTAGCATCTGTCTTTGAATGTCTTATATGCTGGGGAGGGGAGTGGTGGTTTTGTGACTTTCTGCGTGCTGTTCTCTGGGGACTTTCCCAGCTGAATGTCTTCTACCAAATGTAGCAGAAATGGTTTTACTCTGCAGTTTGGTCTGGTGCTCTGGAGGTCAGGAAGCACAGGGAGACTGCTAGCACTGTTCTGAAGTGGATCCTGTTAAAAATTGTTTGAGATTAAGTGGTTTGCAAAATATCAGGTACTACCCATTTTTCTGCATAGAATGAAAGGAAAGATGGATGGACAAGTTTGGCTTGCACTGTCAGGAGAAGGGGAAGAGCAAACCCACGAATGAACTCTGCTTTCAATTAGCCTTTTCCATTTCCTTAATTCACCATGAAAGAAATGCTCTTTGGATCCATTCTTCAGGACTATATTGCTTTCCATTATACATGATGATTGCATTTAAATACATAGTGAAATACTCCTGGAATATCTGCAGGTAGTCAGTGGCACTTACTTTTTTTCATTATTGCTTCATTTAATCATACCCAATTATCTTTTCAAAACTCTGTTGAGTATTGTATTTTCCCTTTTAAGCAATGAACAGGTCTGTTTGTCTTACGGTATTTTATTGCAGGGAGAAAGTATATAAGTCAAAATTGCATAAAACAATTTAAAAAACATGTTGGGGTGTGCCTGACAAATAAAAATGAAGTGATGTGGTATGAAATGGCTATTAATATAATTTAGGATGCTTTGCTTCAGTTGACGAGTGAGAGTTCTAAAATACATACCAACAGAAATGGAAGACTAACATAGTACCTTCCTTGAAGTCATTGCAGGTTTAAAAGAGTAATCTTATTCAAGGATAGTAAGATGTTGCTCTGGGAGATAATACTTTTTATATAATTGTCTAAATTGGACTTCTACCCACCAGCATTCCAGCAATCTCTTAAGCCAAATTGTGTTCAGAATTCTGCACTTCAGTAAAGCAAGAGTAATTCTGTTTACTTATATGAACACGGTGCTGCTGGGAGTGGACTCTGTCTCAGGTATTTTAGTAACTTTCAAGGGAGAACAGTACACTTCTATTAATAACAAATTTTTGGTGATGGAACAGTGTAAGCTCTGAAAGCTGTATAGACCTGAGAAGGCCTAGAGAAGATATTGATGTCAAGCGAGTTCTATGTTAACTGTTTTATGTTAAATCTTTATATTTTTGATGTGAATATGATATCTTTACCTGAAAAAATATCTTACTCCAAAAGGTAGGGTTCAGTTGAAGGCCTTTCTCATATATATTTTCATGAAAGCTAAATATTGCTAAAAGGAAAGTACTGGACCAAACACCCAAGTAAATGAAAGAGCATTATAACTATGATGAATTTCATTTAACATAAAGTTATATAAATTCCATTCCCAGATTAAGAATTTCCAGATTAATTTTAGACCCACAATGAAACATTTGCACTGTCTTAGTTAATGAAAACAAATGAACTCATGCCTTCCGTTCTGTTCAAACAACAGAGAGCTTGTGATTTGTTGAGGTTTGTTTTGCTTTGTTTGTTACTGGACAAAAATCTGTTCTGAGCAGAAAAGTATTGTAAGATAATGTGGCAATTATGTTGATGCTTTCTTTCAGTCTCAGAAGAAAGACGTACCCTTGAGAAGTGACCTCCAAAGACCTGCCTACTAAGTAATTCTAAATCATTCTTGACAGATATTTGTCTAAACTGTTCCTCAAAACCTCTGGTGACAGAGATTCCATGGTCTACCCAGATGGGAAATCCCTTTGGTGCAATTTTAACCCATCACTCTCTGTCTTAATTCATTAGGCACAGGGGATAATTCATTACTTTCTCTTTGTAGCAATCTTCTACATATTTGGCAATTGTTATCATGTCTCCCCTCAGACTTCTCTTTTTGAGTCTAAACAAAACCAGGTCTTTCAATCCATCTTAATAGGTCATGTTTTCTAGACCTCTGTTAGTTTTTGGGGTTTTTTCTGTACTTTCTCCAATCCCATGTTCCTCTTTCTGGAAGTTCAGTGCTCCCAGAAGGTTACACCACTACATGCTATGTCAGTGCTGTGTAGGCTGAAGACATGGCTTGGTGCATCCTGAATATTGACATTCCACTGTGGTGTTGGGTTTGTCTACAGCTATGTGGCACTACTGACTCGTGTTCACCCCCCAGCTTTGCTGGATCCTGCATAATTTCAGATCATTTTTCCAAATGGCCAATATCACACTGAATTCTGATCCTGCACTCCCAAGTGCCTCCAGCCCCTCCTAATTTATTCTTGTCTGTAAATTGAATAAGTAATGATTCTGGAGGATGGAGGAAGTAAGTTGCTTACTGACTTGACTTCCAGGTTGCATAGTCAATGCCAAGGAAGGTGTTCTTTTTATTTCACTTACTGTAGATGGAGGCACGGGAAGAAGACATTGAATGAGATAATTAGCTGAAATTACCACCTTATTCTAGCAATCTAGTGAAGGCAGGGCACTTCAGATTCTACTGGTGTTGTTAAAGTCAACAACACGTGAGTGCCATTATTACTGTGTCACAGTACAAGTTTCTTGTTCCTCACTCATCAGGACTTTGTATAAATGCATTATTCCCCTGCTGTAAAGAACAAACAATCATGTACATATTTTAGTTTTATCTGAAGGCATGGGCTTTGAAAAAATTTGTTGGCCTCTCTCCTGTTAGGTTTAAGGAAGTTCCTACCATCAGAAAGGCAGTTGACCCTTGGACTAGGCATGTTAGCCACAATGTCTTCACTTTCGTTTTACATCTGCATTCATTTTCAAAGAGCTGTTCCCCATTGGCACTGATAGTATTAAGATGAGTTTAATCTCCGATTTTTCTTCCCTCCAAAGGCCTTATATTAATGTAGCACCAGATGCTGCAGTTTGGCTGTGTTCATTCAGACTCAGGGAATTTGCATGATATGGAAAGGGACAGGAAGAAAAAAAAGCACGTTTAATACTCTGTTCTTCAAGATAGCGTATTCTGATTTTTTTATGCAGCTTTCATGTAAAGGCTACCGTCCCCCACTGAAGGACTGGCCATTCGAGGAGACCTACTGAAGGCTCCCAGCTGCTGTTTCTCTCATTATCTGTGTCAAGTACAGGGAGCTTGAATATTATTGCAAAATATTTCTCTGAGCAGTGGAATTGACAGAAGAAAATAATTACACAATTTTCTTAAGGCCAGAGGAAAAATGCAGACTATTTGAAGTAAACATTTTCTTCATTGTTTCAGGCTTTTCATGTGGCAATTAATAGCAATAAAAGCAAAGGATAAAAGTTAACCTGATTTTTCTGCGCCTTGTTTTAATTTAAAAAAAAAAAGAGAGGATTTCAAAGTTCTGAGCCTTATTAGTCTTAAAGCCCTGTTAATCCAAAACTTTTTTAGTCTCTACATGAAAGAAGACTTCTGATCATCTACAAGCATCACCCAGTGTGTTTCTGCTTGAGGAGTGCCATGGGACAGTCAGGCTGCACTCTGCTCCTACAGGGAGTGAGCTCATGCGCTGCCAAATCTTGGTGGCACACTCCATCCATTATTTTAAGGCAGAGTGAGACAGTAAATAAGAACAGGCAGTTATAGATTAAATTCATTCCCAAATTCAGGGTTCACTGGAATACTTGTTGAGTACTTCCTATTTGTTTGTGGAGTCTGTAATGGCAAACTCGTCCTAGAGCCGACTTGCAACGTGAGCTGTGAAAAGTAACAGCACATAGTAATGTAGCTGTGGATCAGCTTCCATGCTGCTACTAAGAGACCTGCCAAAATGCCTGGATTAAGCACTTTTTGCTTTCCCAGGGCAGCACCTGCCCCTAAACTTGCCGATTAAGGTCTCATTTTGGAAGCGAGAAATGTCTGTATATAGTTTACTCTCCCACAACACCCAGAGGTATCTCATTTTACCAATTTGTAGACAGGACTCACAGGCAGCTACCAATCCCAGGGCAGAAAGTGTTGCCTCACGTCTATGCACGCTGACTAGCTGCTCCGAAGGCCATGCCCTGGGGAAGGATGCTGGTTTCAGGTGGTAACGATCCCAGAAAGAAGAAGACCGGAGGCTGAAAGTGTTCCTGGCCCAACTCCACACACTTGGCTAGGGTTTCACCAGGGGCGAGCTTCGCCTAATGAATATAAAACACGCTCTCCACAATTGTAGATAAAAAGACATCTTGAGGAAAGGAAATAGAAGCTGATCAAATGAACTAAATGCTTTCCACCATGTGTGATCCTAGGCTATGAAAAATACAGTTGGACGGAGCTTTTTTTCCTCTTCTAGCTGAAACCACTGTGATCAGTGGTTTGACTCGGTGCTATGTTTCCTTTTAACCATTCTTCCTCTTCGCTCCCACCCATGAAGTCATAACAGAAAATATATTCAAGTGAAGCATGATGTGGAGCTGTGGGATCCAGTAAATGCAAATTACCTTCTGTCCTAACTGAGTAGTACAACTTTTTTTCATTCACTCATCCTAAGGCTTTTTCATCCACTGCAGTTTTTTGATTTCTTGATAGTAAGCTATACTGAAGTTGCTTAAGAAAACAAAGTTGTGTAATAAGATAGCCATAAAAATATCATTTCAGGTTTCATTCAAGAGACATACCAATATGCTTTTATTATTCTTCTTTAGAAATATTTTATGCTTTTGCACTTTCCAGGTTGCCAGTCAGTACCTTAATAGAAGTAATCTTCTTTATTATCTCACTTTTAAGCACCTTCTAAAATGACCTGCATGCTGAGAACAGTCAGAATAATCTAATATACTGTGATTAAAATAAAGAGATGATGTAAAAACAAATATAGTTTGGGTGGAGGAGACTGGAGATTTAAGGCATTTTTCTTCAAAGTGTGGACATTCACTAAGGGTAATGAAGTTGCACACCCTTTATATATGTCATAGTATACACGCACCATCATCATCCTACACACTCCTTTGGCAGACAGACTGGAAAAACATTTATAAGTTAATAAATGACAACTGAAACTAACACCCAGCAACATCCCTATGCATTTCATATTTATTGTATGTAGTTAATACATTACCTAAGGAGACACCTATAAAAAATGTAATGAGGAAGGGAAATAGCTTTCTCCCAAAGGGAAACCTGTAGGAAGGGTGAGGTTTCCTCTTGTAGTGCTTTTTCCAAATTCATTTCCAGTGGATTGCCAAATTATGTGAAAGATACAAGAACTTCAAGTCCCAACCTTCCCTAAGATTCACTAGAAACATACACCCTGTATTTTCTCTAAATGGAGCAGAAGAAATGATACCCAGAAAATGAGCCTGGTTAAGTGGTTAATTTTAGTTATTTGTTTTGGTCTAATTAGCATTACCAAGGCCTTATATGATAGCAAAAGCTATAGCCAAATCAGAAAGGATTTTTTGCTAATGATACTGACTCCAGGGTCATGAGTCCCTAATGTCAGGTAACCCACTGAAGTGTCTTCCCCAAAGAACTGGCCTTCTGTGTGATAAAAAAGAGATGTTTCTATAAAAAGGATAAATAAAATGAAATTAGTTGCTGCAGCCACTTCGTTTCCAATCCTTCACTAATATTTAGTTGGAAAAACTTTCTAACATAAAAGTCTGGGTTCAACAGTCAGAAAAAGACATTCTGAGCTTTCCTCAGTCTCTTAACCCTTCCTCTAGATCCTTGTCCTCCTCTGCTTTTGCAATTTGCCATTCACTGCAAAAAGGACTCTTCTAGCCTCTATTTTGAAGAAAAAAAAAAAAAGCTCAAATGAAATGCCTGAGACTCCAGAACTCATCCTTGGCATTTTTTCCTTAAGAAATAGAGCCCTGAAGAAATTCAAAGTTGAAGTTAGCTCTGCGTTCCTCGCCCTTCTTTTGTGTGCACACTTCAGAGGAGAAGGAATGTGTATTTGGCTCCCATCTGAAATGAAATTAACAAATGGTCCCATCCATGGTGCTGGCAAAATAAAAATCTCTTCCTGAGAAATGTTGCTGTATCATAACAAGGGCTTTGTTTTGAACAAGGACAAAATGTCAAAGGGCAGACTTTGGGGTTTATTTCCCAACATGGGGGGATTTCCAGGAAATTCTGCTTCATGAGACAAAAAATGAAATGTTCTGCTCTCTCTGCTGCTCCTGCCTGGCCTGTAGGCAGACAGGCTGCCTGCTTCCACACTGTCTTGCTTCTCAAGATAGGAGAGGTCATAGGAAGATGGTTCGTTGACAAGTCAGATACCTGGGAAGTGGAGTCCCAAAGTCCCAGATAAGTTCTAGCAGCTACTCTTGTTCCCAAGTGGTAGAGGGAACAGCAGAGCCTGGAGTCTGAGAAACTAAACTGATGGATGGGCCTGGAGCTCGCCATGGAGCCCACTGCTTGCCTGCTGGGCTGGCCCATACATTAAGGGAAAAAAGCTTGGGGAACTGGCGAGCTGCTTACTCAGCTTGGAGTAGCCTCTGGCATCTGGAAAACCAAAGGCCTCTAGCTCCCTCTCATCTTCTTGGAAAGCTTGAGCAAAAGTAGAGACGTGAAGACCTCAACCAACCAGAATGTGTACAGAGAAACCCAGAGTCCAAAGCATAGGTTGGGTGAATTGACAAATAAGCAGCCAGTCCTCTGCTAGAAATGTGCCAAGTTTCTTCCTGAAGTTGCCACAGTAACTGCCTTTTCCCATGGAAAATTATCTCCATGGAAAAGCTTCCACCAGGTCTAGTTACTTGTCCTGTATCAGCAAACTCAAGAAATATACAGGATTTCAAAGGGCTAGGAACTAGAGTTCCCATTTGCTCTGACAGGACGTGCCTGCAAATCCAGCCTAGAAAAGAGTCCTGCTACTCTGCCCTTTCAGAGTGAAAAACCTGCTGATCCATGTGCTATTTTCATAAGTCAGTTGCTTTCCTTTCCACTAATGTTCTCTTAGATGGCCTGAAATCCTGAATTTCCAGACTGGGAACTGCCTACTCTCATCAGCCCATTCTCACTTCCATGTTGTATTTTGCAGGAGAGCAAAAGATTGCATTTTTCACATTTTTGTCCCATAAATCATTGTCTGTTAAACCATTCTTCATTTTAATGAAAGTTTCAATCAGAAGATGAGGTTATGACTAGACTAACTGGCAAAATCCCAGTGCAAGTAGTAGATTCAGATTGTGTTCTAATGCACAGCAACCACACGGGATCTCCAGGCACGTTCAGACTACGAGAAGTACATTTGCTCAGCGCAGCCCCCTGGACAGCTGCCAGACCTGGTAGATCACTTTGTATTCTAGTGGCCTAAGTTTAATAGCAGAACCACAGCTTCAAATTGTATTGACTTTGTGTTGCTGAACAAAGCAGGAGGTGGGAGAGGCTTTCATTGATTCCAACTGCAGTTTTAAAGTCAATGCTTGCCATCAAGACCTGTCACTTTTGTTATTCCAGGATCTGCTCATAAAGGGTTCCTGTGATTCTACTAGGAGACTGCAGATCACAGGGGATTTACAGAGCTTGCTCAGCCACACTTAATGCACCAGAGAGCCAGCGTGTTGGGAAACATCAGCCAGAGCACTGACACCTTGCCCTGATGGTCTGTGAGAGGGCAGGGTCTCTGCCTGCAATGTCAGTTGGGGTAAGACTGTGACAGGTCTGTGGGATATCTGCTAGATGTCCCAATCCTCTGGTTTTACCCAGACATAGTTTCCAGGCAATACTGTAGGACACCTACCCCTGTGGACGTGCTCCCAGATCCAACTCAGAAATCTCTCCTATGCAAAAACAAAGGCTCTTCCTCTGGGCTGGAAAACAAAATTCAGGCATTGGGATCTGAGATTTGTCCTGCTTTTGAGATGAGAGGGCATTTGGAATGCATGGAACTTTGCCTTGGGATGACTCAGGATCCAGTCAAAAACTTACAGGTCAAGATCCTGTGCAACCTGCTACAGGGCACCCTGCTTGAACAAGGAGATTGGACCAGATGATCTCCAGAGGTATCTCCCAACATTGGCACACTGTGATTCTGTGATGAGCTACGTAAGCTTGAAATACTACTGCGTTGCTGTGATTAACTAGTCTCAGGGAGTCTGGAAAATGCATTTAATGCTAAGCTAAGAGGACTAAGCAGCCTTTGGGAAGGATGAAAGCATTTCAGACTCCAGCTTGACTTATTTGCCCTGGCCTAAATGCTACCTAAGGGTTTTGTCAGCTAAGTTGAAGGGATACATTCAAAATTAATCACATTAGGCAGATTTCACAAATTCTGCCACCTAAGGAGTAGAGTTGTGGCAGTACTAATGCACTTGCAATACACAGAAAAACAGCTCATGTTTCCTGCAAGTGCAATAATGAAATTCCAGTGTCATTTCTTCTTCTGGGTAACTCGGTGGCTGAGAGGAATTTGTTTGTATCCCAGAAATGAGGAGTAAGTTAGGTTTGAATATTAATTCTTTGGGCTTGATTATTAATTCTTTGGGCTTGATTGTTTTTGCGGTGTGTACTTCTTGGATGAAAAGCCAATTTTGTTTGTAACTAACAATCAAATCCAGGAATGATTTATTCATAGCCTTAGCCATGTCTTTAAATGGGAAGGAAAAAACATATTTCAAGTCCTTCTAGTCTACTGCCTTATACAACTTCCATTTAGATGCTTTCTAGCACTTTGGAACCTTTGAAAATCCAAATTAAGAGGGAAAACGTTCAGTGTTACTTTGTTAGGAAAATGAAAACAGTAGGTCTCTACTGACATGACTTTCAAATGCAATCTGAAATATGAAATAATATTATTCTTGATAGCTGTTAAAGTTTCCTACCACACAGATTTTCTATTTCCAATCTTATCTATAGGGCGAGTATATATAAGTCTGAGGTTTGTGGTTCTCAGTCATTTTCAAGCAATGGACACTACACAATAGCTCAGAGATACTCATGTGATGTGAATTTTTATACTGGTACAAAGGCAGAGATGAAAAGAGTTGAAATTCTTGGGTCTGTTGAACTCCCTGGCCTTAAGTCAACCAGAGTGTTAACTAGAGACTAGTACTTGCCAGTACTGTATGTGTTGTATGTGTTGAACTCGTCATGCTGTGACATTGACTATTCTCAGGTTCTATTTTAAATTCATTTAATTTTCTCTCCTATAAAGTTTTAATTGCTTTAAATTCTTTCTTTCCACACTGAATAGATTTTTGATGGGCACAGGAAACTTGCGGAAAGGTGTCTGTGTGCCAGGAAGTTTCAGGATTGCCCAGCCACTTCTTTCACTTCACTGTGGTTGCCTTAAAACAGAAGCCACTGAGACCCACCTCTGTGTCTTACAAAGGAGAAATGTATTTAAGTGAACAACCCAGAAGTGTGTGTGTCTTACTGATGAATCAAAAAATATTAATGGGCACCAACTTTTCCTCCAAGCCCAGTCAACTCTTCTGCATCCATTTTGATCATTCTATACAGCAGTACCAGCTTTGCAGGTGTTTCTTCCAGGCACCTTTCATGCTTTGGAATTGTTTCAGTGAGAAAACCAGTTATGTTCATAACTCTCCTACATGCAGTTCAGCATAGGTACACTCAGTTGATGCAAAATTCAGGACTACTGTTCTGTAAACCACTGCAAAAGACCAGAAGGGAACAAAGTGTATGCATGGATTAGGATAACACTGGGACAATCCTGGCTCACTCTTTCTCCTACTGTCTGCCATTTCCCTCCCTCTCATTCTCCACTGTATCTGTCTGAGCTCCAGTCAGCAAAATGATTAAAAGATTTTGTTTCACCATTGGTACTGACAATCAGCCTAACACTGAGTGGTCAGGCTGGCTGGGCACGCTGTGCCTGAACTCAAAGGCATCATGCTGCACAGCACAGTCAAGCTGTTACGTCACGTAAGAATTGCCTCAAAAGCAATTCTTGGCAAAGCACAATGGATGGGTGTTGCCGTCTGCATAGTCTTGTGTTACTCCTTATTGGAATAGTGGGGCTTTGCTCTCTTTGCTTGGGACAATATCCTGTTTCTCGGGACTCTGTCCTCAGAGGCTGATAAGAAGAGACCCTCCTAAATTTTTTTGCTATGACATTCTTTTTGAAGATTTAGATACAAAATGCCAAAAAAGCAATGCATGCAAAAAAGAATGTCACCTCCAGTTCCAAATGTGAAGGGTGATAATGAAGTTCACATAACATATGGGAAACGGTACTGCTTTGTTTAGCCACTTGGCTTGAAACGTAGACTCTATGGTGCTTGCAATGCAAACAATGCTCAGTTGATCCATCAAAACAAAATCGTGGCCGTATATAATAGTAACAATTCTCCGTGATCAAATACCATATGGCTTTGTGCTAGAACATACACAATCCCAAAGGACATTATGTGAATACAAAAGATTGTTGACTCATGATTCCCTGGTTGTGCTCTCTGGCAACATTTCTTCAAGAACAGAGAGACACATACACAAATATGAGGACCCTAGGGTTTTTTTTTCCTTCAGCTTAATGCATTACTGACAGCAGTGTGTAGGATCTTTATTAGCAAAAATATACATAAATATATTGGTAACATTGAACTCCAGGCTGCATCCCTGATTTAAGAAGCTAGATTGAACCACAGGATCTTTACATATTGAAGTAACTTTGAGAATGTTTTCTTTTTTTTCATTCTGTTTCACATGATACTTTTATTCTGATTTTTTATTCCTTTGTGAGATAATAAATAAAGGATGGGGCAGGAATAGCTTGTTTTGGTTTGCACAAATCCTCAGAGATATTGTTGGTGTTAGCCACAGACCTTTCAAGCCTGCACCCTGACACCATTTTGGCTCCTTCTTGAGGAGTTTCTATATTCCCCTTTACTTGGACTGACTGTTTCATTGCCAACGTCCTTTCATCTTGTGTGCCATTTCCCTATAATTCCTGTTAGCCCTGCTTGGCAACTAGTAGACCTTTATTTGCTCAGCCAGGGATGGATGGTGACAGGGTGCCCAATACAACAGTTTTCTTTGCCTGCTTTCTCTGCCCAGGCAGCTCCTTTCAGGTCTGGACCAGAAGGAGCATGGGCTCTGCTGCTTTCCACCGGAGTGGAGATGCTTGATGGCAGGAGTGACAGGATTGGCACAGAGGTCCAGGCAGGTATTCTGGGGTTCCTGGGGACAGGCATGGGGCAGGGGGTAGGGAAGGAGGGAAGTTCTCTCCTGGATGGGAAGGATGGCAGCCAGGGTCTGACAAACGTGCTGTCAGTAAGTGCACAAAGCTACTGAAACCTGCCAGGAGGGAGGAGTGTGTTAAACTTCCTTCTCTGAGATGGGGGTTACTGCCTGGGTGGCTACACAAGAGTCTTGGCTGCTGAGCACTGCTCCACATCTGCTTGCGCCCACAACCCCAGGCTCACCTTTCTCCTTTCCACAGCATATTGCTGTCTGCCCAGGCATATTTAACACCTGAAGCACAGTGTGCAAGCATTGTTGCATGTTTTCAGATGAAAGTTGGGTTAGCAAGGTTTACACAATAATTTGTATACAAGCTTTTGTCCTTTTTTAATTATTTATTCTGAAGTGTCTCTATTTAAATATAGGCATTGTAAAATTTTTGTTAGTTTTTTTTTAATTTCTTGTGGGTGTGCATAAACAACATGTTTGACTATGTGGATGGCACATGTGACTGATAAACTGAGTCATCTGCAGCTATTTCAGTCCTTAGATTAGATGAAAAATTAAACTTATATGAATTTTATATCTTCTAGTACAAATAGTGAATACTTGTTTTGGATTAGAAGTCTCCCTGTCTGATTCACATATGGGTTTTAGCAGGAATAAACAAATACTAGATGAAGACCTGCTTCCATGGTAGTCTGTTACTGGCTGACCAGGAAGAAACATGGATGCTACAAAATAAAATCCTGATTTTATTGTAATTTTGTAATACTTGTATTTTTGTAATACTTAACAGTTTCTGATTATGGTATTATCATTCACAAATCCTGTTCTTATTCTCTAATTATGTTTCCATTAATCCGCCTGCTCTGATGCTTTCAGTTACCTGCCATCAAAATGCTCTGAAGAGTCAGTAAGGTCCTTTATTTGCCCTCACTGTGGCAGTTTAGTTTCTCCACAGAGGTGTAAATGAGGGCACAGAGCTATTTCGTTTACACAGCAAATCTGTAGCAGAGGCTGGGGGAGAATCTCAGATTCATTACTCTCCCTCCAGCCAATTCACAGGCTGCATTATTTTAATGGTACCTCTGCTGCGGGGCTATGGGCTGTGACTTGGCGATGTCACTGGGGAAACAACTGTGATAGTTTGTCCAGGAGTTAAAAATCCCGTGCTCCACAGCTGTTGCTATTTTGCTTCCTGAACCAGACTGGGGCAATGTATCAGTAGTTTATAAAGCAAATCTTTCCTGCTTCCATTCTGCTAAAGCTGTAAAGAGAACACGTTGTGTAATTTTTCAAAGCTGAGCGTGGCTGCAGCTGTTAATCAATCTGAGTAACTGTAAACAGTTGATTGTCTAAATAGCACTGGAAGGGCTGCTTTGCTCTTGGTTGCAGTTAGCAACGTTGACCCACAGGATCCTTGCAATGAGTCTTCTGGGGGTCTGGTCTGAATTAAGAGCTATCAGCTGGACAGAAACCCAGCTCTGGGTTTTGGCTCTGACGGTGAAATCAAGGCTGCAGGTAAGGCAGCAGATCAATTTGCCCAGAACTTTCCAGTTCACTGGGTAAAGTCTGGAGGTCCCCATTTCAGTGTAAAATGTTCAAATTCTAAGACATCAAGCTGTGTATGAAGTGTAGACATGTAATTGGCAGGCTGCAGTAACGTGCTGGCCAGGTCAGAGATTTATACTAGCCGGCACCATGATTAGGTCACTGGCAACCTGTGGAAACAAAGCAGGTTGTACTACAAAGTAAAAAAGTTGCTTTCCAGGTCCTGAGGAGAGGGCTGAAGCTTGCCAAATCATTCAGAAATCTCAGAAACAGCCAAGTGGAGACTGACATAAGTTCTTTATCTGAGAGGTTTTATCTTGTCTGCCAAGTCCTTAGCTCCTGAAACAAAGAAACTCTGTCTCTGTTCATGAAGAGCATGGCATCTACAGCCAAAAGCTAAACAGGACTTTACCCTGTCAAGCTGTTGGGATCTGTGTGGTTGCCAGGTCCTTCCCAGAGCCATGCTCCTGACGCAGGCTTAGAGCCAGGGCAAGCCTCAGCGAAAGGTATGGGCAACAGGCATGCAGTGGTACCAGAAGTGATAGGAGGGGGTGGAGGTGTTATCCACATCAGTCTCCAGGTGCTGATTTCTTAGAGACAAGGCCAATTCTGCTTGAGGGATGCAAGAACAGGAGTGGGAGTTGAGAACATGAATCCAAGGGGACTGAAAGAGGGATAAAAATGTTGAGGAAGGCAGAGAAACGGTGATGTTTTGCAAAGCATAGAGCAGGCAGCCAGGCATGTAGAAGGGCCTGTGAGGCCATATGGCATACAAGAGACATAAAAAGGAGTTGTGAAGCCACATTTTGAAAGCATGCCAGGCTTATGTTTGGCCAATATATTAAACTAAGAAGATCTACACTGACTGGTTACTTAATATAGAGTCTTGACTGTTTTGCAAGTCATTGGTCAAGCCAAGATTGGTCAATGTTAGCTGTAAAGACATGCATAAGCATTGAGGACACCTTGTTTTGGGGCTAGAAGAAGATGGCACCAGTTTTCTTCCTGGCTGAGTGGGACCATTCCAGGGTCAAATGGAGACACTCAAGGGAAAGGACTTCAGGTATCCCTTTGGTACAACATTAGCTCCTTTACTATGGCAATCACCACACTCACCATTCTGCTTTGCAAAGGATGTTCTGAAACATAGCAGTTTACAATGTGAATAATTTTTTCCCACTTATTTATCATTTTTCATCATGATTATTATTTTTTTCCTTGTTGGTTTCCTTCCCAAATTGTTTTAAGTGTTTCCAGCACAACCTTGAAGTCAGCACCCTCAGCATACATGCTGTTGCATTTCCTTGGAGCATCTAGATGTTTCCTTACAGGGACACAGTGGTAGTTAGTGAATTCCTCTATAATGCACATTTGAGATTATTCTCTTCTCTTTGGAAATTTTCTTTCTTTTCTCAGGCATCTTTGCGAAGTTCCTCTCCATGTTGATAGTCAGTTAAAAGTGCATGTTTGCCTTCACAAAAAGGCTGGGTTTCCTTGTTTGCATTTTGTGATTGAAGGCAGTGAGTGCATGACTCATTTAGTGCATAAATATCAGCTGTGCAATGGTGAAGACTTATACTAATACTTAAGTAAAAAAAGCTCCAATATTACCAGAACAAGAAATAAAAATGAAACTTTTCCATCCTAAAGCCCTTAAAGTTGAACCAGCAAATGGACCTTTAACATCACGAAAACAATAGAACATGCTCTCTGAGGTAATTTCATTCTTTACACAGCTCCCTATGGGATGAACTGAGTGCTGCTGAGCAGGAGGGTAGTTTTAGAAGTGAGATGTCTGTAGTCTTGAAAGAGGTTTGACATGACTACAAGGCTTACTTCCACCACCAGAAGAAAGGGATGTCTCTGGCCTAAAACCCCAGTACAGTGGCAAACTTGCAACACCAATTAAAAAGAAAAAATATAACAAACAGTAATTGTAAGAGAAGAAAATAGACAAAATGGATATATTTTTATTGCATTCTTATACCATCAGACATAGATAACTTCTGTCCAGAAATCCTAAAGCTGAGAATATCTTTGGCTTCATGATATAAATTTTAAATATATCTTTGAAAACTGAGGACATTTCAGAAAAATTAATGTGCTTATGTTCTGCCAATATTCAAGAAAAGTACTACACCATGCTCAGACGAAAAACACTTTATTTGAATTAGGGTCTGGGTAAAATAACAGACAAATTGATACAGATATCAACTGATTGTTAAAAAATGGCGTTATAAATCATGACAACATAATGCATGAAAAGTTATTGTTAAGCAAAAGTGTAAATCTGATGACGTTTCTAATGACTAATGCAAAAGAGCTGCATAATGGAGTGCATTTGGACTTTGTGAAGCAATTTGCTTACTATGGCTTGATATTTGAAATTAGCACTGAATTGTAACAGCATGTTTTAAATGGATAAAGGATTAGGTGTGAGATGAGTCTCACAAAACACAATGAAAAAAGTAATCATCACGAGAGAATCGTTGTCAAATTAATTATTTCACAGGGTGCTCTCCAATGAGCCATTGTAGAGCTGGCAATCTTCAATGTAACTGTAACATGAAAGAGGAAAAATAAAATTGTAATAGATAAAATTAGCCACTGGAGCAGAACGGGCAGGCATATACAAAAATGAGAACATGGCAGCTGGAAAAGGGATCATAGTGGACCTGGAAGAGTAGTAGAGTAATTTGCCTTTGAACATGTCAGACATTAAAGGTTCAATGCTGCTGTCAACCACTCATCGATAAAAAGGAAAAAGTTAGAGAGAGGATGTGAAAAAACACCAGAAACAATTGAGGAGATGGAGAAATGATTTGCATTGAGGTATTTAAACTGCCTCAACTATTTAGTTATCGAAAAGTAGAAGGATTGCTCTATTTTCATACCTTCATGTCTAGGGGAAAGAAAGTACTAAATTTTTCTTTAATAGATGCAAGAAAAGAAAGAAGAATCTGTGGCCATATGTTTTTAACAGTGTATGAGGAAAGCTATCAAGGGAAGTGGTGGGTTCTTCATCTCATGAAGTCACCAAGGTGCCTTTGTCAGAACTGGGTGTGAATCAAGTGAAAGGAGTGGGGGAAAAGGACCTCCTCCAAAACAGCACTATGGGACCCGAATTACTTACTTCACAGACTGCCTTTAAATGCAGCCTAGCTCTGTTGCTGTGGGGAAGATGCTTGGCTGCATTGCTTCACTCAAATCCTTCCTAGGAAGCAGTTAGTGAACACTGGAAAAACCTTAAACAATGACCTCCCACTTGTTCCTCACTATATATTATATATAGTTAATATATATATTCTGTTAATATATTCAAAGTGGTAGATAAGGATCAATGTTTTGAGCAAGAAGCCTTATGTCTGCTCCCACTGTTGTGGATAGAAGTGATGCCCTTCAGTCATAGAGAGAAGCAGCAATACATTTATTAATATAAAATGAGAGATTTAACAAAGTTTGGTAGTAACTGTGGCAGTGGTTTAACAAGATTCGAGATGGCAAGACACACTTGGGTATTTACTGAACAGAGGACAGGGTCAGACAGAGCTGTCAGGGATACTCTCCTATTGAGTCACAAGGTTCAGAAAAGACCCCCTTGCTTTCTAAACTCCTTCTCAGAGAGGAGTCTTAGGGGCAGCTGGATCCAGTCCTAATCCCAGACTTGGTCAACGGTTTATATCTAAAGGATTATATATGCGCAATCAACCCTTTATATCACTTATCTAACATTTCAAAGTTTAGCAAGCTATTAGTCGCTTACTGAGGATCTGTTGCGGCAAGGAATCTCTGAATCTCAAGAAGTAATCATAACCTTGAGCAGGCACCTCTGCTCAAGGGGAGATTCTAGTGTGCAGCCTGCTGCTGTTCAGAAGAGCTCAAAGGGCTCTTGGACTGTCCACTATTTCTGGGGGTAAAATAATTGACCTATGGTCATATTTACATACTGACCAGAGTACCAGTTTTGCTCAAGTTAGCCCTTGGCTGTTGTGGTGGTGTCTGCCTCAGTGAAACCATGTTGAGCCCAGTGCAGCCATCATGACTACATGCACCCACTGTGATCATCATCGGTGGTTATCACTTGGGCAGAGTTACGGGAGACAAAGGTCAGGTTGGCATCTGGGAAGGGGGAGCACACCATCACACTGCATCCTTGGCTTCCCAGCTGTTGTTTTTTCATTAACAGCATGCAGTTATATTTAAGAAGACAACGATCTGGATGCTGGTGACATTTGTCACCAACACTGAACTCCATGTCTGGGGAAGTATCCAGCAGATAAGACAGACAATGGAGTTGTGAGCCACCTGCATCCATTTTAATCTTTTTGTCATTTAAGAGTTACAAGGCCACTGGCCTGCAGAGGACCAGCAAAAGCCCAGAGGTCCTTCCCTCACCCCATACACCATTCCTGTCTAGCCTGGTGGGTCTACAAAGGCTGGTTTAGGTATAAAGGCGGTCATTTCTTAAAGTGACAGAGTTGCTTGTGAGAGTTGTGAGAGTCAGTTAGAAGCTCAGAGACATCAAAAAAGTTTGCTTGAATAAAGCAGAGGCCTAGCTAGTGTTTCAAACCCAGGAGGTGCCCTTGGGATGGGTATTTTGCAGTTGGCAGTCCATTGCCTCATAAGTCATGACTAGACCCAATTTATTATTAAAGGTAAATCAAGCAGTAGAGGATTTATTAAGTGTTGGGTAATTCCTGAATCAATGCTATGCAGTTTCTTTTAAACAGAGAATCAGTTGCCAAACTTGTGCCTGACAGCTAGTTTAGACTCATGGGGAAATAGTAGGTCTGGGCTTTCCACCTGGACAAGCAATCTTAATTGGATTTGGGAGGTGATACTGAAAGAAACAATCCTAATAGGAGTCCATTCTCATCCTTGAGATTGGGGTTATGTAGAGGGGTGAAGTCAGAAGAAAGGAATGCAGAACCTCAGGGGAAGTTAGGAAAGATACATGTTTGGGATGGCCAGTGTTTCAAGCCCTTTAGAGGAGATGGTGCATAAATTTGAGGGTGAGCATGCTGAGACCCTGGAATGCTGCAGACTTGTTGTGGAGCCTTTGGCCAAGGTTAGTTTTGTCTTAGTGCAAAGCTGCCTTGAATATTCAAGTGTGTGTTTTGGAATTGCTGAGAAACATGTTCCTCTTCGATTTCCAAACCGAGTATTGCAATCCATGATGTCATGGGTATATGCTGATATTATATCTACTTTGGGGTCCTCTGTTGAGCAGTGCCCTTCATAGGAGTATAGTAATTTTTTAATAGCCCTGGTACTGGGATTTAAATGGGTTACTGTGGGAAACGAGACCTGTGCTCGTGGTTTCTGTTCTTTTTTTTCTAGCACAGGTGAGACACTAGTGCCATCTGCTTTATTCTTTTCTTATGTTGGGTATTTGAAAAGTAAATTTTGTTTTTACAGCTTTCTTGACAACAGAAATGATCAGAGTTCTTAAGCCACTTACAACCTATTTGCATGAATTGCTGTCATTTTAAAAGCTTTGCTTAGTGTTAGCTGGCACTTTTTCTGCAGTTGTAACCATTTTACAGGCACTTCATGGGTTTTGGTCTCTGTGCAGCATTCCCACAGGGACATTTTTGGTCAGAACTGGGAATAAACACTGAGAACTAGACTGTATTTGCCACCTTCTAATGATAGGCTTATTTTAAGGAATTGTTAAATAGTAAGTACAAACTGCTGGTTTTAGTTGTTTCTGTGAAAAATGAAACTTATCCTTGAGGAATTTGTTCTGTGACTCAGAATTACGCTGGTGAAGACATGATTTACCCTTTCTTTTGCTGAGAATCCAGTCATTCTCCACAAAATGATCTCTGTCTTGAGAAGTGGATCAATAACTTCAGATCTCAGCAGGGCTTTACTTCTGTTCTGTGGATGACACAGAGAAGAGAGCATGCTGGTGGTCTGCCAGAGCCCATGTGCTAAAGTCAGGGAGTGCTGCACATTGCGCAGTTTCCCATGCAAAAATAAATAGACTTGTTTTGAAACATCGAGCATTTTACTGTCAATAAGCATGCATGCACGTTGTAACGCAGTATGGTGTGCTTGTAATTCAGTGTCATCCCTGAAGAAAAGAACAGTTCAAGACTAGCCCTCCATTCCTCGCTGTCTGTCAAAAAAAGCAACAATAAACAACTACTGCACTCTGCAACACATTTTGGGGGCAATACTGAACTCTGTTCTCCCTATCCACCCAATTTCCACTCTCCTTTCAACCTCATGAGAAAGTTGTCCAGGACCACCATGTTAGCCAAAGTTGGTTTTAGACAGGATAAAAAAATGAGGGAGCATTGTGGTATCAGGAGGGAGCAAAGCCCGTACAGAAGAGGAAGAGTTAATTTGTGCCCAGAGCAAAGGTACTGAAATTAAATTTTGCAAATTCATTTATTTACTATAGTTTCATAACAAAAAGTGAAGCCAGAGGTAATGCCATTTTGCCAATGATTCTCACTGAACTATGGCTCATTAGTTATTTTACGTTGCTTAGCAGGGTTTGTTTACATCTACAGAAATTCAGCTAATTCAATGAGTCCCTTCTCTCTGCACAGACAGCCCAGTATTCCTGCTCATCTGCCCATGCCCTGTGGGTTTCCATCCATGTCTTGTATACAGAGCTCAGCACATATGCTTATTTTGATGAGGAAAACCCAAACTGTCGAGATCCATTCCAGCTACATTGGCACTCGTCTGAGCTATTTCAGACCAAGACAGAAAATATTTCACTATGATTCACCCTACCTTTTCTATGTTTTTGTGAGTCCAGAGATCAGAATCATATAACTCAGTTCCAGGCCTCTTAGAAATGCCACAGCTGAAGAATATTGAAGAATACAGTAGAAATCTTTTTTTTTGTCCAAGCTGTGGCTCTTCCAAGCACTCGATTTTGACACAGATTAAAATGAACTTTCCAAAAGTTTTTCTTATATGTGCCGTCCCTGAGGTACTTTGCTGCCACTGATACCAAGCATATATTGTGCCCTTGTGTCAAACAGCTCATGGAGCACACAGGGAGAGTGCATCATTGATATGGAGCCTTGGGATCAATGTGCTGGATGCTTTGAAAAGACAGCAGAGGACCACAGGGTAGTTGATGAGCAGATTGGAGTTGTTCAGGAGCAAATTGGTACTTTCAACCTGACTGGGCCAGGAGGGCTCTGGGATTATACGTACCTGTTTGCGCTTCTGTGTAATGCTCTAGTGAGGTCCCAGTGTCTCTTCCCTAGTGGATTCACGTGTTAATTACAGGCACCGATCAACCTATGTTAAATGTTTGTTTGGTTTTTTTCTAACTTCAAGTCTGTATTAATGCTGATGGTAGGAACTAGCCATGGTATTTCACAACAGGTTCTGTGTAGCTGCAGCTAAGTACAGATAAAATAATATCAATATAAGTAGGCAGATCAATAAAAGCATCCAAACTGATGTTTTCATAGTACTTTATGACTTTCCAGATATTTTTGAGTTTGGTGTAGGGAGACTTGTACTTGCCATACAGTTTTCCAGTGTGATTGCTGTCAGACACGATAACTTTCTTTTCAATAGAAGAATGAACCATTGAGACAAAAGCCATCCCAGGATTTAGTTTTACCCAAAGCAGTGGTTGGTATTATTTCCATTTCAGAGTTCAAAGTACACAAATCACCAGCCTAAAACTATAGTTTAAAACTAAACATTCCAGGCACACTAAATATTATGTTCACTTTATTCAAGACATATTTCCTCAGCAGCACAGGAATATAGTCTTGACTTGGTCTCCCTTTTCCATTAAAATCTTTGTTTATATCCTTCCACAGTGAATTTCATAGGCAAGCAGCCAGCTAAGTAAGTGAATGAATTGTTGGAAATTTTTTGAGTGCACTGAATGGTAAATGACTCTAAGATCTCAACTTTATACTCATTTTCAGATCTTTCATGATTTTTATATAAACTGGAGGGATACTTTAGAATGCCTCCTCTTCCCCCATCCTCTCTGGGCCCACATACACAGACACACACATGCATTTCCAGGATTTCATGTAAATATTTCAGCCAGTGAAAGTTCTGGGAGTCCCAGCTCATCACCTTAGAAAAAATACCGTGATGTGCCATTGGTCTAACATTTAACACGGGCACGTTCTTATCACAGCCCCACAGTTTTGTTTCACGTGAAACTTTGAAGATCCCCATACAAGGCTTCCTTGGATTTCAAGGATGCTGAAAATGCAGCTGTTATTAAGACAAACTAGACTCTGCGTAACAGAAGGGCCTGCTTTCTTGGCACCAGGAAACTCACCTCTCTCTCACCTTGCAGGCATTTTAATCAATGCAGATTGGCCTTCTCACTTAGACTGAAATAATAAATTGGAAACCAGGTTGTAACAATACACTTTTTCCCCTTTCCCCCCAACTAAGTTCCTGCACATACTGGAATGAACCAAAGGGATGAAGCACAAATAAGCAATTGGGAATTGAATTAATTAATCCTGAGGTAAATAACAAAGCTTTAAAAATAAATCAAACCACCCCATTGAACAGGAATGAATAACATGATTTAACTCAACTAACACCCCAACAATAACAGCAGCATCTTTCATAGATTCTAGGCAAGCAAAGTTCAAGCCAGCAAAATACTTTCCAGTTTATAAAAGTTTTAAAAACTGCCAGGGGATATGTCCTGGCCTTCCCAGCAATGGAGCGAGAGTGAGCTCCAGCAAATCACATGGAAAAAGCATAAGGGGAGCAGATTTTCCAGGCACTAATTCAGTGCAAAAGGGGGTCTCCCTTCCAATATTACAGAGCACTGATGTGTTAGTGGTCTCCTTTCTCACATCACTGAGCCCTGTTGGATGGATTGCAGGGGGTCTCTTTCCAAATACCATTAAGTCCAAAGAAAAGGAAAGTTCTCTCTTCTCTAGTATCAATCAATTGAGTATTCACGAATGGATATATAGAAGGTCACAGGTTTTGCTGGAGATTTTTTGCTGCAGGAGAACACGGGAATATTTGGTATAAGCACTTCTGCACGTAGCCCTTATGGAAAAAATATGATAGATTTTAATAGAGTACTACTCTTCCTACAGAATTTAAAAATCAATTTATAGAATTGTATAGGAGGGATACAAATGTTGGATAAAGTAATTTCTATTGGACCAATTGGGCTTTACTCTTATTACATTCCAAAGAATTTTTCCATAACTCGATAAAGTTGAATATAGTGTACTAGATGGTTCTGCAGTTTATCTACTGAAATAACTCTGTGCCTACTGAAGTAACTCTATATAGAGAATCTTTAAAAGGTTGCAGTTACTACAATGTGCCTTCACTTTTATATATTTCCATGAGATTGTTGTGTATGTGCTGGTATAGTTTTCTTGTAGGACATTTTCATGATCTTTTCATTTATTTGAAAAAGCCAAACAAATCAGCAAATCAAAGAAAAAAAAAATCTATGCTTCTGGTTTGTCTCCTTTCTTTTACCTCCGACTTTATTCAATTCCTTTGTTTTGTCTCCCTTTATATTTCGGGAAGATTTATATAATGTACCTCCTGATAAGAAAACTTACTCATTATTAAGAGCTTTCACCCAATACTGTGAGAGCCATTCCCTCCCCAGTACGCAGGAAAATGAGTTGGAAGTCCTCGGTGAAATGATTTATTATTCATACCTCTGTTTATTGACAACAGCCTAGTAATTCTCTTAGTTTGCAAACTAGCAAACAGAACAATTTCACCCATTTATGATATTGTAAGATACTGGAAAATCCACTGGGCAGTCCCTGGAGGAGTCCTCAGTCTTTCATCTTGTCACTTTGGTGTCTGTGACCATAACCTCATTAGCTACTCCCACCTGTGTGCTGACCTTACTGACTGATCAGAGCATATTTACAGATCAGGCCATATGTTGACTTGCTTTGATTGCCTGTGTTTACATTTCCTAAAAAGTTTTTACAGAATTTTATAAAAATATCATGTTCCCAAGATTCAGCAATTAGCAGTTTCTCTTTTCTTTTTTTCTTTTTTTTCTCCGTCCTATCTTAATTGGAGAAGGAATCCCTTATTCCTTTTGTATCTGCTCTGTTGTTGGTAAGACAGGTCTCTGAAGTTACTCTACCACCAATCTCTTCTAGTCTGGTGTCACTCATATGTGTATTGTATTGTAAGAGAGTGGTGGTTAGTGCTCTTGTCTCTCGTTTTGGGACAACACAGGCTACATGAACAATTTGTGCAGAATTCTGTGAGATTACTTTGTACAAGAAATGCTGTTTATGCTTACAGGAAAACCACTACAAACACTTTTATACAGCCCTGGTGGTCTGTCATAGTTGTTTTCTTGGACTTTACGCTCACTGTGCAACAAACCTTCTCCTATTTCCCTCCAGCCTGCTCAAAGGGAGTGTGCTGGGACATCAGGCATAAACTAGAGAATATTTAATATTCCTATGCCCTCAAATAGATGCTGAGCACCTGATTATACTAATGGCTCTCAAAATCATCTTTTGAGTTTTTTAGCAGAGATGGATGGTTAAGACCAGTGAAATGACCTGTTCTGGGAAAATGTCAAGCACTCTCCATTATCTGAGAAGATGTACAGATAATGTTGATTGGATGTCTATGCTTTTGAGACCCAGAGCTAGGTGTGATGAGCCCTGCCCTAAGCAGAGACAGATGCACCAGACATTACCACCTGTTCCGGAGGATTCCTCAGGAGGAACTCTCTGTAGAAAAGTATTACTTTTTGTCAGCATCTAAGAAAGTATTTTTCTCATAAACATTGTGCTGCTAAAGCTGAGCTTTCTTTCATTCACTTTGGATGTTCTCTATAACAAGGAATAACTCAGATGTCTAGTTCAAAGTTTCCTATCTGACTTAGCAGACTAAATAACTGAGTTAACATTTTTATTCTCTCCTATTGTTCTTGTACTTCCTTCTTGATCTTTTGGCTACTCAGGTATTTATAAAAAACCCTTCTGTTTACCACTATATTCTAGATAACACTTTTTGGACTATAGGCTTCCAGCTGTCCAGCTGTAATCCAACAACCAGCTGCTGAGCACTTCTGTGGCCAGTGTGTTTGTTTTCCAGGCCATCAACAAGCTAGAATATATATCACAGTTCAGAACCTATGGATGTTTACAGCTTAACCCTTGTTGGATTGCAAAGCCCTCCCTACATCAGTTTTCTTTGATTTTGTAAGAGCTAGAAGAACAAAAGGTGAATTTCAACTTCAGTTCTGGTAGGGTGGGGGGCAGACCCTCCTTCCCCTCAACCTCAAATCTCCTATTCACAGACCAGAATGAAATATGTCAATACAATATCAAGAGAGAAAACCTTCTTGTCTTCTGTGACCTAAGGAGAAGTCATGAAGGAGCTATCTTTTCCTTTGCACTCAAAATATAATTTATTTTTCTTTTAATATTTGTGAAAAATCCAAACTTTGGCTTATTTCTCTAGATACCTTTGTCTCCTTGAGAAATAATATCGATGTCAGGTTCTGAGATGAGAGGCATCCTGGACACCCACCACACACTCAAAATCAAAAAGACTTCGTAAGATTAGCAAGACAAAAAGCAGATGAGGTTAAAGACATTCAGGCAGATGTCATGGATTGTTTTCAGTTGTGTGAGATGAAATATCTTTTGTTTGTTCATCTTTAGTAAAATTGCAAATAGAAGTTTGTGTTTTCCAGGAAAATAGCAAAGCTGGAAGTTTCTGTGTCCTGAAACTCTTCTGCCTTGGATGATGTGAGTGCATCCAGTGCAGACAGCTACTAGGGAACATGCCAAAGACTTTGAGATCTGCACAAGGTTCTTTCTGTGCTACATATTGCTGAACAGGTTGGGGCAATCTGAAGGAGACTGTATTGTTCATATTTGCCTTCTTAGTTAGTTTGGGTTGAATGCTTTTAATCCATACACTGAGACTGTTCTGCAACTGAATAAAGTATTTGAAGGACTAGAAGCTGCACAGAAGTTTAGTGTTTTCTGTCAACTGTGGTAATATAGTGGTCCCTTTCTGCTAATCATCCAAATGCTCCATATTAAAAAAACCAGTATTTTTTAATCTGAATAATTTTGCATTTCCAAAATAGGCACAGTGCACATTTCTTTTGTACTACCTAATTCCATCCTAATAACATACTTGAAACTAGACTTTACTGGAAAATGAACTAAAAATATTTTATTCTTTATAAATAGGAGAATTATTTTCTGAAATAAAAAGTTGAAAGGAATTCAAACTAGTTGTAAATCCCTCAAGAAATTCTGTGCAAAACAGTAAATTTTTATTTGCATATTGCTAGGAGTGAAAAGTTCCTATTCTTTGCCATTGAAACTTGATTTTTGCAGCTCCCCCTGCAGATACGTCCATTGTAGTGTAGGTAATTCAATGTGATCATGGAATTAGCAATGCTGGATGACAGTGTGGTGGGGTAAGACTCCACAATTTGGAAGGTACAAAGTTGAATGCTCAGCTGACCTTCATTTGAACCATCCAAACCTCTACAGTTTGCACAAATGGCTTGGAAATCTTGTCAGAAGACCATTTCAGGATAGATTTATGATGTTTCTTTTTTCCAGTCAACATGGGGGAAAAGCCCACCTTAAGGCTAGTCAGAACTCCAGGTGGTGGATCTTGGTCAACCCCAAATAATGAACCCAGTGGTACACTGTTTGTCCTTTGCAGCAACTAAAAGTCCCAGGTTTGTATCTGGTTTTATTTCATGCAGGAAAAAAATATTGCCTGCCAAGTAGACTAAACCTTGGGGGACTGCTTCTGCAGTTTTGAAACCACATCAAGTGCCAGTGCTGACCTCTGCTCTCATTTCACACGTGTGTGATGAAGGTTTCTACTTCTCTTTTTGCTGTGGAGACAGCAAGAAAAATGGAAACCGATCATTCAGCTTGCATGTCTGTCCCTGAGATTCTTGCTAGAAAGTGAAAGTTATTTCTAGTCTGTATTTTTCTGCTGACAGTCTTCTGCTGTAAGAACTATGCCTGTGCTATCCCTATTCTCTCCTCTTCTCAGAAGAGGGAAGCCTGACAGATCAGTGGCTCTGCATAAGCTGTAATAAAAATAGAACCAATGGGTCTGAGGTGATAACTTTCCTCCACCAGGAAATGCTCTGTGGAAGCGGAAACAGAGCTGAACTCGGAGAACAAAGATCCCTGCAGTCAGGACTTGCATCTCAATTTGGGAATTATTTATATGGGGCAGATGGATGTATGTGTCCTTGTGGTGTGATTTCTGCCCCCGTTGTAGGAAGTGAAAGGGTACTTTGCAAGTGCAGCAGATGCTGCTGCAGCTCAAGGAGAGCTGATACAAATTAAGCAGTGTAAGGAAATCTCTAAGACACTGAACAGTGCTGTAACATGTTGACAGGCAGCATTACTTGCTGTATAGAAATACAACAGAAAGAACAACCCCCTCAACACTGGCTTAAGGAATTATTCCACTGAATCGCAAGACCCACAGACATCTCAGCCATGCAATGGCCACAATGAAGGTGTGAAACGGATGCATTTGCCCTCACAGTTCCAACCTCATGTCATGAAGGAGCACTGATCCTAAAAGTGGGAGATGACATCTATTTTGGATTGGAGGATACAGTCAAGAGTGCCATCTCTTATCTTAATTGGCGCTGCAAAGTAATGGAGTTGCATTCCCAAGGCCGGACTGAGAGCTGAGTCTTGTCACATCTGGCTTTGCAACAGGGTGTCTGGGAAATAGGTATTTCATTTTCTGCAGGAAATACGCTGCCCAGGTGCGAGTTACAGCACGTGAGAAGATAGAAACAAAAGGAGAACCTTGCCCTGAGCCCCACAGGAGGCACAGGCACAGTCAGGCACACTGCTGTTTATGGAAGCATTTACACAAAATGAGACTGGTTGTGCTTTTTGGAGATGGGCTAACCAGGGAAGTATTTTGTTGGCCTCATTGTTGGCTGCTTATTTTTTTCAGAGCAGAAATGGAGAAAGCAGCTCTCTTGGCTTCTATTTAGCCTCTTCCAACATTTAAGGCAGAGTGTTCAGACCAAGCTTGGTCAGTGGCTAAACCAGTGAGAAAAGTTTCAGTAAGCAAGGTTTTTAATCAAGAAAGACAGACTCTCTCACAAAATATTGCTATGAGATCTTTTTGGTCACTCTAACCTCATATTGCATGTTTCCAATTAAAAAAAAAGGCTGATCACTAAGCAAATAACTCATGTACATGTGCATTTTGTAGTGTAATTTGCTGCCTAAGAACTGGTGTCACATCTTGTTAAAAACATGTACAGAATATGTTCTCACCTCTTATCTCTCTGCTTGTCTGTCAGCCTTTGGTTTTTCACCTATACATGCACACATACACATGTACAACACTGACATGTTTCCAACTTAGACATTCATGCCAAAATTTTGAACTGCAGGCAGATTTCAATGTGAATGTTTTTAGTCTCTTCGTTATTAAAATCCACAAATATAGCTAATGTAGAAAATAAATATTATTTGGGCATTTAATAAATAATGATATTTCTAGTTTCTCTCACTGAGACCTAGAATTTGGAAGTAAGGAGAGGTTCAGCTAATCTTTGTGATCAAATAATTTTCAGCAAGTTTGTGATGAGGGCATGGTGATCCATGACCTACAGTTTGGGAACTAGGTGCTCTCTGTCCCAGCAGCCATAAGGATGTGAAACATGCAAAGGCCTAACTGCAAGGACAGTCTTCCAGTACCTCACCTTGCCTTCCTGGTACCCTCTGGGGACCCTAATCAGTCAGCTAAAAGATGAAGACAGGAGGCATTTGCAAATGTCATGCTATCTTGATGAGGACATTTTTAAAGTACATATAATTATATATTTTTAAAATAATCTGCCATTTACCAAATATCTGGATCAATGCAATGAGTGATTTAGGGGAAAAAAAAAAGTCACATAAATAGAAACAGAATACAGTGGAACAGCCATGCTGAGATAATGAACTTGACAGGAGGGAAGCAGCAATGAGGATTATGGGACACTGGTGTGCTCCCTGTGAACCAGATCCAATTCCTGTTATTTTCTACCATTTAAGAACATGTACGGGAATTGTTTATGGCCAATGGAATGAAGCAGAAGGGAAGACAGAGAGTGATCTCCTTTGGCTGGCCTTTCCCAGGGAGCCTGATACACTTATGACTCAGAGAGACAAACACATTGAAATCCTCAGCCCAGTCCTTGTTTTGAAGGTTGTGTAACCAACCAGCCACTCGGGTCAATTGGACACATTTATTTGCTTTATTTGCTTATATTTTAGTTAATATCTGAATATTCTATGCTGTATTTTGACATTTGTTTGGACTCCTTTGGTGTTTTTTTTTCTTACATATATATTTTTAATCTTAGAAGTTATGAAAATTGGTTGAGCTGAGGAAACTCCTGTGAGGTACTACCTGGCACTGTGGAAGGCTTAAGAAGGGATCAAGGTGCCAAGTTTATAAAGCCCAGGGTGGAAAGTAAATGAGAAAGAGGGCGCAGAGGGCAACTTTTGTTGTATAGGCTTGGAGGTAGATTTCTTATTTCAGGACATGCAGGAAGAAATGTCTGATTGGGATAGGGAAAACAGACCTACCATAGAAATCCTGTTAGAGCTTGACATCTGGTAGCTCTCTTCCTGCACGTGGACACGCTGTGCCCAGGCCCTTGGGGTGAATAAAACAAATCCTGCCACAGAAGAATGGGAAACAGAGTCCCAGGCAGTCCACTCTGCTGCTAAAAGGTAGAAACGAGTTTCCTTTGCTTCTCCTGATGTCTCTGATATTTTGCACCTTGCTTGAGAGACCATGCTCCTTCAAATGAGGTGTGGCCAGAAATGAAGGAGACATTACTTGCTGATGTTCAATAGTTTTATTTTCATTTTTCCCTCATGCTCACTGCAGAGACAGATCTGGAACTGCCTCTAACAAGGAAATGAAGGAGAGGTCCTCTGGGGAGGACGATGAGGCTTACAGGTGGAGCAGAGTGCTCCATCCTTTTTCCCTTCTTCTGGTTCTGAGAGGTACCAGCCTGTGTGGGAGCAGCTCCTGCTCCTCTCCTGGGGACACCTACCCCTTTGAAGCAGCCTGTGGGACACGTGAATGCTGTCTGTGAGCTCCTGGGCTGAGCTGGGGCTCCTGCTCAGACTCCACCGCCTGTATGAGCCTCATGGGACAAGTTACTCTGAGGGTTTGTGTGTCTCCCCTGGAGGACCTCAGTGCCTGGTTGGGCCGGGAAGGCCCTGGAGGGTATGGTCTATCTCTCAGCATGAAGCTCAGCAGAGAATCTAGTGAGGTAATGTGGCGAGACAAACAATAAAATGACTCAGTAAATAGCTATAACTTCAATTTGTAAAATGAGTTTACCATTAACCCCCCCCCTCCCTTGCCTTCTCTGCTAACATAATGAATGCACTCATTGTCACTGCCTTTTTGGGTTTTTTTCAGTGTGTTCTGGCAGCAAAGCACTCTGAGTCATAAGCAGAAACAGATTAATATTAATAGAAAATGTCTACAATGAAGCTATGAACGTTACCCATCTCTAACAGATAGACTCTCAAGATGTGCACAAGTTGGAATTAATCCAAAATTGCTACTGATACTCTGGATTTAGCCTGACTCCTATCTCCTTCCAGGAGCACAATAAAACTATGATGTTCCCATTATAAACTTGATCTATAGATGGTTTTAAATACTTTCATCCTCTGGGATGAAGGAAAGGAAAGCAACACTGAATCTCACAGCAAAAGTTCTCTGGCTTAAAGCTTAATTTTTACTTAAGTGATGAACCATTAGTGAGACATTTAATTAGAAGATATTAATAATACCTCATATACTCTAACTCTAATGGGCCAATCAGATGCTGCATAACACCACAAAAGTTTTGTTTAAAACTTTAAAAGTTTTGTTTAAAACACGTACTCACACAATAAGCACAAATTTAAAAATATTTAAATATAATATAAAATGTAGTGAAACTGAGAGGGGAGAAAAAAAGCCATTGAATGACATTTATGAAAGCATTTTTCTTTAAGGTTAAAATCCTTCCAGAGCCAGTGGTGTGGCAAGGCAAGACAAGTTTTGCTGGAAATGGCTTTTGGATGAAGATGCATATAAAGAGGACATTTCTGATAGTTGTGGATGGATCCTGTGTTCACAGTGTGGTAGAGAAGACCAGAATTTCCCCGGTATTGTTATATGTTAAATTTTCCTCTGGTATGAAGACAAGATAAGATGATGCCTTGGCTGTACCACATCACAGCAGGTTCATTCCTGCTCATGTGCAACAGCTTGCCACTCCTTCAAGTGTGCTGCGCAAGCTATCTGTGGGATGTCCTCCTGGCTGTGACCACTGACATGCCCCCACCCAAAAAGAAATTGTTTTGGGAGCAGATGGAGATGGGGGAAGCTTGGGGGTTGGTGAGCTTCGGCCTGGGGACAGTGGTGAGTAATGGATGAGGGAGGGGGGAATGGCAACATAAGCCATTTTTGCCATTGCAGGAAACCTTCCTCATCTTTCAGCAGTTGCCAGTACTCGATGCTGCAGAGGAAGAAAACAAAGACATGCAAAAAAAAAAGGCAATGGCATGCTGTGACATCACAGCCATGTATCGCCCTGGAAGTTGTTTCTCCCCTGAGTATCATCTGGTTTGCACCCTGAGCCAACACAGCTGGTTGTCCTTTCAGATGGTCCAAGCCGCCCCCCTTCCCGTCCTCCAGGAAAAATTGCTCATGGTGTCCAGGGAACTGAGATTTGTTTCTCCCACACTGTTCTTTCCCCCTTGCCTTGCCCTCCTTGTCCCCATGTCCTTCTAGGCTCTCAGGTGGCAGGAGAGCCCTAAACGCCTGCAAGGAGCCAGGTTGCTGAGCCATTAGCACACTCCCCCTCTCACATTCATGGCCAGAGGAGATTGAGCTCTGCCTGGGGACTGCTGATGTGTTACACAGAGCAAGAGAATAGCCCCAAAAGTGGGATCCTCCTACTTCCATCAGAAGCTTTGGCTGCTCAGCTGATTTAATTTTGTAGCTGAAAATATTATTAGTGGTAATAAATTTGTCCGCCTTTTTGGAAATTCAGCCAGTAAATCTTTACTCTCCTTTGTAATGGGATGTAAAAGGATGGGGAAGGGCTACAATCCTAAAAAAAAACACTGCACCAGAGACCTGCAGAAATTACAACGCACCAGTCATGTGAGAAGAATGTTTGCAGTCATCCATTGTGGGTGTAGCTAGAAACGCCTGTTGAAAGGATTCAAACAGAAATAAACATACATACACAAAGGCTGTACCAGTTCAGATTCTGATCTCACCAGAAATTAATACCAGGTGACCTGCAGTGGCTCCTTTATGCACCACATCTCTGCATAAGTGAGACCAAACTTGGTCCTTACCGGGGAAACTCAGAAGAGCTGTGTGGGTCTGAACTTCAGGCAGGCTTACACAGCATCATATCTTGTAAGGACATAAGTAGCAAACAGCTTATATATCCTCCCCTAGACTGTCTTGTGATGTTCCCTTCCCAAGTGACATTAGCAAAGCGTGCACTGAAATGTGTTCTTTCGGTGTGTAACAGTGCAGGACTAGATATGAGGGACATGGAGCTGCTGGAAAGTGTCTCTCTGTATTCACAAGTTTTTGTGCTTTACTAGAGGAAGATGAGGATGGATGCAAAGTGTCCTGGCTTTGCTTCTCTTCTCCATGCTCTTTATTAGCTCTCAAGTCCCCCTGACGCATTTGCAGTTTTGCTTAGTATTGCTCGTGACAAGTGATCACACTTGTGAGGAGGAGAAAAGTGAAGAAGATCCTCCAGAATTATAGTTTTAACATGGAATAGGAAAATATTTTAAAAAATAGCCAGTATAGAAATTATAGTCATGCCATGCACTTTACAAGCCAGGAATAAACCTGCGTTTAAGAAGCAGAGCCTGTCTTCATAGCAATGGCAGGATCTGTAAAATAGGAGTCGGTTGCATGGCAGGAGGACACTGGCTTTCCTGCACCTCCCTGGAAATACAAGATCAGGGACTACTTGTGGGAGCTTCCTGCATGCCCATTGAGTCTGCCGGGCTCCGGTGCTGTCAGATAAGCCTTTCTGCCCCAACAACAAAGGAGCAGCCTCCTCCCCTTCTGCACATCTCCTCAGCAATTCTTCTTGGGAGAGATTCTGGGCGCAGGTCATGCACTGGCTGTTGGGAAGAAAGAGGAACACTGATGAGCCTTGCAGGTGAGCTGTCAAAGCAGTCACATCAGCTTATGCTCACGCCTCACTTGGAAGAGAGCAATCTTCTCAATTGTACACATCACTGCTGCTTTTAGCCATATTTTTGGGTTTGGGTCTGGGATTCTGGTTTTGCTTTTTTTTTCCTGAAGTAAGAAAACAGAGAGAAGTGTGGATTTGCAAGATCTGTGACAAACCCTGCATTTGGAGGGTGAAGATGGTTTGTTTCTTATGCAAAGTCTTTTGTTAGGCAAATTCCAGACCTTCTTACTGTGCTATTGGTCTGATGCCATGATGCCAACTCTGTCTTTCCAGCTTGTTGAGATGCTTTCCACAGACATGGAATTTTCTTGAAAAAAGAGGCCAAAGAAACTAAATGTATTGTTCTGACAGAAATGGTAAAAAAAAAAAAAAGAAAAGAAAAAGCCTTCCAGGTAAAACATGTTTGGACAACTATGCCCAGGTCTGTTGAAAGTAAACATTTTCTTCCTAAGAGGTATTATCTATTCTTTATGACTGCAAAAGATACCTTTTGGTAGCGTGTTTTTTACTTTGCCGATGGTCAAAATTTTGCATTGTGTAAAGATGGGATTGATTAAAGCTGAAGATCTGTTGTCAGTGGATGCCTTTTGCACCTGGGGCCCTGATGACCAGAGCACTAGCTACTCTCATAGGCAGAGTCTGGCAGCAAAGGTGCCCTCTGGGGAACACTTCTCAGTGCCTCTGGTTATCAGAAAACTTAGCGTCCTGATGTTTCTTCTTTTAACAGCTGAAGGAAATACCAATCTTTCTAAATGTAACATGGAAACCACTGAATTGAACTACATCCCAAATCCATGTATAGTTTCAGTCCATAGCCAGCACCAGATGCTCCAGAGAAAGGCACAAATAGCCTTGTAGAAGGCAGGTGTTATCTACAGCATTTCAAGGCTGGCTAAGACCTAAAGCATTTATGTTTTAACTTGTACCTTTTTTTTTTGTGGTGATAATTTTAATTAATCCTTGTGACTAACTTGAATGTCTGTTTGGAGATCAGACAAAATCTGAACTCTGTTAAATTTTTCTGTTACCAGAAGACATAGAGGTTCTGGACAGAAATATAGCTTTCCTGCTCCCAGAGATGTCTGGGTGAATTCCCCCTTACTTCCCTGAGAGTAGGATTAACTACTACAGGAAATTCTGGATGCTCACAGCTAGAACAGTCCTGCAAATGGAACACGTTGCTTCCTCAAGAAGGCATATTCTATAAAATTATACAAAAGCAGGTCTGGCTGTGTGATAGACAGCAGATCTGTGATTACCTCTGCAGCACCAAGCCTGTTAATCCTTCTTCTGCAGCACTGTTCCAGCAGTCCAGCTTGAGACAAGTGATATCTTTAAAGAGTAAAAAAATCCCTTCTCTCCTAATATTTCTTTCTTTCTTATGGATGTGAAAGGTCTTCCACAAATTACACTGAATGCAAAATTAAGTTAAAGGCAAACCTGCTGCATTTCAGAGAGCTGCTCCAGGCAGTGCAACTGCTGGTGCATGTCTGAAGGAAGGTTAACAGGATCTGTGTAATGGAGGCTGCTCAGTCAAGGATTCATTCCCCATGCACTGAAATTGGCCTTTAATAGTCTCTGCTGCAATGATACAACAACATATACGAAACCTCTCCCTGTCAAATCATTTTGGACAAGTGACACTATTGTTCCAGGCTGCCATTGATCTCTTCTTACCATCTGAATGTCTTCTCTGCCACTTTTCTCAATTGTCTTGTTTATTTGGATATCTAACATGAGATGGGGTCACTTGCAGCATCTGGCTTTTGCCCTAACAAAAAGAGCCATTAATAACTGCAACAAAAACCAATGTGAGGCCTCAAGAGATTATAAGTTTTGCTTCAAAACAAGTTTATTGCATTGAGGATTCATTCACATTGTAAAGCAAAGTGAACATACTGTTGTGCTGACCAAACTCTGAAGCATGTGTGCTAAAATCAATTCTATTAAGTCGTTCTTCTCTGAGGTACAATGTGCTCCCTTCCAGGCCTAACAAAGTAAATGATGGCTCTTTCTTATCTAAGAAAACAAGAAAGCTATTGTCATATATAAATCTGGAATAATAACAATTACTTGTTTCAGTAGGAATGTCAAAGAACTTGCCTGGTTATGTCCACTTGGCATAAAACACCTTTGTTTATGCCAGGCTCAGAGAATTGTCTGAACTCATGTCTTTTGATTGAACATTTTGCACACCACAGTTTTCCTAGGACAACATAAATCTTCCACAAGATAGTAACATGATGCTAAGAGACAAATCATAATTTAATAAAACTACTGTCTGTCTGGAATTGTTTTCTTTTCAATATAGTCGATGAAATTCTAGCACTGATAGTGTTTTTGTCTGTTAACCTTTCTCTGACTTTAAGGCACTTGATTCCTTGTTGACAGGTGATCTTACCAAAAAGTTTTTTACTAATATGACACTCACCTGCTAAACTCACATTCTGCAATCAACTTCTTTGTTTTGTTTGAAAATCTACATTTCGGAGCATGATGAGATGCATGATGAGGTTTTGCAGCAGCCTTGTCTCCCCTCTTTCCCTCTCTGCTAGTACGGCACACTTTCCACTGCAAAACAAGCCCTTACAGGTATTCTGCCCTTGCAAAAATGGTACTTTTCTTCTTAGTGCAAAACAATGTTTTCAGAAATCTTTGAATCCATAGGGATTCTTGCCCCTGGAGTAGCACTTGAGCCTCGTCAGGAATGCGTCACTGCAGTGTTCCAAGGATGTGTTCACTGGTGGCACAGCAGGTCCATTTTCCTCTTTGACAATGTTATCTATAGCTTGTTTCAGAGTGGATATTTCTCAATGTGCTTGTGAAGTTGGGGTATGTGCTTGGCCTGTGACAACTGGTCCTGTGCTCCTGCCGGAGTTAGTAACTCTTAGGCTATTGCCTTCTCAGAAGAAACTCTTTAAAAATCTCCTTGGTGTTAAATGACAGGTTTTTGGGTGCTCCAAATGAGAGTGCAGCACCTGTTAAGGATTATTGGGTATTTATAGACCCATACCATGCAGTTTAAGCTGTGAGGCTGGTTATTGCTCCCCCTCTTTTTAACAGCTTCACACTTTTGTAAATCCTCACATTGTTGTTCCTGTTAGTGGTTAGTCAGCCCCGAGGACCATAGCCTGTTCCTGGTAGTAGACAATTAAGTTACTCTTCAGCTGTAGGTTTTGACACTTGATGGTTTCTAGCCTTGTTTGTGGGCAGTTTGCGGTGGAAGGGTTTTGACTGCCACCTTCTTGCAATCCTGCTGGCCCTGAATGTAACTTTGATGCTCTTGGAAGCTAAATTAGGGGCCAGCTCACATTTATTCCTGGTAAACGAGCAAAGACATCAAGACATTACCTGGGCATATTACTAGCTGACCTTGCCTCAGAGATATTTTGGGAGTGCTGGCACCATGAACACAAGACCCCCAAACTTCTTCCTAACCAGGGTAAACACTCTTACACTGGTTACACGCTTTGTCAGCAGTTCTATAGTAGCTACCTGCTCCTGTGACAGTCAGGACTACAGTAAATCTCTTTGCAAGGATGAAACCAGGAAACATGGGCTTTAGGCTAGGAGGAATGGGGGTAAGATTTAAAGAAAACACAAGAAAAGTATCCTTTCCCCTGCCGTTATTTTCTCCTAAGTAGAAACAGATGTATGGGGAAAGACCGTCTATTTAAATTTTGCAAACATGAATTTTACTTTGAACTTCCCAGGAAAAAGCAGAGGGACACCAAGGAAAAAATGCTTTTTGGTTTTTGAGCTCCAAAATCATAACACGTTAATATCTGGGAAGCATCGTTATTCCAGAGCATCTCAGGGAAAGGAAACCTGGCACTTTGGCACAGAAAGAAAGAGATCTAATATGCCCTCCAGCTTACTTCTGCATTATCCCTCCAAACCAAGCAGCCAGTCCTTACAGCCCCACCCTGTGCTGCCCATTGCCTTCACTTGCTTCCTCGCTGTCTTCTCCCACTGTAATGATACTGTTGTTTCTTGTGACTTGACTCTGATCACTGTTTCCCTTGCTCTCAGGTTTATGATTACATAAAAAAGGGACTTTCTCATAAGAAGTCTGAATATGAAACATGTTGACCTAGATTACTCAGATGTGCGGAGGGTGGTTTGGGGGCCAAACCCCTTATAGACAGGCTGCGCTCCTGAGGTAGGGGATGTAGCTAGGGCACTCCAACACTCCCTGTGCTGTCATGAAGACTCGGTCTGAACCAGACATTGCATAAAAGGAAGCTGTTGCAAGCTGGGACTCCTCTCTACTTCTGAAAATGGACATTAGACAGATGAGTTTTTTATAATAATTATTATTCTTTTATTTGTAAAAGGACTCAGTCTGACAGCTGCAAAGAAGTAGCAGCTTGGCAACCCAATCTAACCTAAACCCTGACTTTCTTGTAAAACTCACTCAAGTAATGTCTTTGTTTTTGGCTAGTTGTGAGTAACAGATTACTGGTGGTTTGTGAATAGAAGCCCTCAGCATATTTCTGAGAAAAAAATACAGACATTGCATGGGCAAATATGGTAAATGAATGCATCTTTTCATAGTTTTAAATTGTGGGAAGAAACCTTTCAGGACAAGTCAGTGAGGTATTTGGGAACTGCAAAAGACACCAACATGGACTGTCATTATAGGCAGTTGTCAGAGAGGAACATGCAGGAAGCAGTGAATCTCCAACGTTGTTTAAACCTGGCTGTTGCGCTTGACCTCATATGTTGGTGGTGAATTATGTTTTGGAGCCAAGGAGTTAAATGTTATATTGCAATAGCAAAGTCTACCCTCCAAGGATTTCATGCTGAGCTTCAGGCCACTGGATGCCACGTCAGCTGTAAAGACTTTGAGAGTTCTGGGGATTTTACTAACAGGTCTCTATTGTTCCACAGGAAGGGTTTCTTGGGAAAAACAGAGGGAAGCCTGATGAGCTTATGCACTACAAATGACCAGTGGTCATGAGCCTTGTATGGTGTAGGCAGGAAGGAGCAGCCATGTCGACCATGGCTCTTTTAGTGACAAACACAACCTACCCAAGCAGGCCTCTTGGCCATTAGAGACTGATGATTTCATTTCTTCTTTCTGAGTTTTGCTCATTTCTTCAGGCCTCGACAGTTTGTAGCCAGATGTCTGGAGTGTTTTACACTATGCTAGAATACTTTTCAAATGTCTCTATTCCCCCAAACCAAAATCACCCAATTATCCTAGGAAGAAAGCCTTTGTAAACATGCCTATCATGCTGAATCTATCCTACAGAAGAACGCTTCTCAAGTATGATGGATACACATACCCTTGGGTAGAATAAACTTCTATATTATTAGTTGTGTTTCAAATGATGGGGTTAGCATTCATGCCTAGCCACTAAATAATTTGGTTTCCGGAAGCTTCTCTGGAATAGGACACAGTAATTCTAGTAGCTGTATATTCTGTAATGTAAATACTGAAAAACCAGCCCTGCAGGATGGAAAATACCCCATGAGTTTATTGTGGCTTTTCTCCCTTTCATAATTTTTTTCCCTTTTGCTGCTTAGAAGTACACTACATTCCTACCCTTACTGAACTGAAAACAGGGAGTGGTTGTGGTATTCTTTCAGGTGCTTGGAGATACAGTTAAGGGCTGTAAGAGGCGGCTTTCTTCTTCCTCTGTGCAGCCACCACTTCACATTTCTGTCCAAGCAAAATGGAAAATGCAACATAGACTATTCTGAAATCTGACAAAGATTTTTTCCCCCCAATAACTGCAGTTTTGTTAAAAGATCAGTTTACATGCTGTTACATTTATAAGTACTTTGACTACTAGCCCCATAAAACTACATGAAAAGTCATGGCAGATCAGACCATAGGGACACGTACCTTCTGAAAAAGTAGAGTTGTGCTTGGGCTTGTGGAAATTGGTTGGCAACACATGAGAAAGCCAGAATCCGCCATTGTGCAAGCTGATGGTTTTCTTGGTGTATACATGCCTTCCAGCCAGGCTGGTTTTATGGTATAGTCTTGAGCAGTGATTCAGTGTGGGAATTCTTCATGACATTATTTATGGCTTTATGTCTCTGCCTTTCTGCAAACCACATTCATAGATCTCCAGTCTGGCACACCCTAAGCAAAGAGCACACATTGAACATCACCTGAGAAAAGTCTGGCTTAAAAGACTAGATGTGTCCCCTGGGCACACTAGGGGAAGGAACGAGATGGAGTCTGGCTCTGTGGTATTGTTCAGCTGCCTTAGCCATGAGCTCATCCTCTCCTGAAATCTCCTGCCTACAAAAAGGCAGGCACAGTCCCCTACAGACAAGTCTCTTACTCTTGACTTCTGTCTAGGGAGAACATCTATTCATTTAGAGGCATGTGGTGAATTAGGAAGTATAGGCAACCCTATCTAACAGTTACTAATCTTGGAGTGCTCAAAGCTGGAGCTTTAATCCTGCAGTATAATATTGGATTTATACTATATATTCATATATGTAATGTAAGGTTTGTGCATGCATTAATAATGTAATGTAAGTTTTGTGCATGCATGCACTTTGCATCTATGCACTAAATTTCTTAAGTCTTTAAATGATCAAACTGAAAACCAGAATATTGACACGTGCATAGTCATCATTCGGCACTTACCTTTGACAGTTGCCACAGTCCCCATCCTCAGCAAATCCCCAAGAACACCTATCCTGGCCCGATCTTAGCTTGCTCCCAGCTTCTCAATGCTGCTGCTCAAGTCTGGCCATTCTCATTTTCTGTCACAACTTTCCAGGTGAGCCACAGCCGATTTGTGTGTCTCCATTGCTTTTGTCTCCCATTGCCTCAGTACATTGTTTATGCCAACTGTTTCCAGTATTACTCTCACTTCATTCAGCTCTTCTGCTAATTTCATTCCTCCTTCTTAATCCTGCCTCCCTGAGCAGGCACCCATAACATGGTCCTCACACCATGCTTTGTTGTGTCTCTATGTCCTCTTCTGCCACACCTCCTGTCCTCTTGCTCCTGAGCTCCATCCTCTTTGCAACCTCATGTTTCCATTCCCCAACTGGTCTCTTGCCCTCTTCCCACCTCCTGCCCAAGCCCCTTACCTAGCTGGTCATTCTCCTCATGCAACCAATGTCTGTCTCCTTCCCACCTGCACACCATCCCCAGCATAGAAGACTACATTCACACATATCCTAACTCCCCATTTCCAGGTTTTCTTGAAGGGCAGGACATACCATCTACACCCACTTAATCTGTTGCAGACTGCAAAACTGCCATCCACTTCCAGTGGCGTTACTCTTGGTAGGCTGGTAAACAGCTCTAGTTTCAAGACTTTGGCCTCAAAGTCCTAGCTGGACTCTGAACACCAAAAGATGCAGGAGCAGGTTTATATGGGAAGGAAAGAGAAACCTTAGTGAAAAAATAAAAAGCATTGTAGGAATGATTGATGTGCCCATAGTGAGTGAGAAGCTCTGTGAAAATGTGTCTGTCTCACTAGATGGCACTGCAGAACAGTTTGGCAGCCGTTTGCGGGTGCTTTGACAGGGAGAAAGATCAAGGGAGGCTTTGTGTGTGATGAGGCAGCATCCTGCTTAATCCACGAAAGGGTCTGGTTGAAGTCTGAGCACTTTAAACATTTTCTCTGGACAGATGGAGATGTGCCTGGGAGCAGGGAATGGGTTTCTGTCATCGCTAACTGATATTTGAAAGAGAAATTTCCAAAAGGTTTTCCAACTTCGGGATCTGTCAGTCCTGAAAAAGGACAAACTGAAGCATCAGAGGGTGTTTGGGGTCAAGAAAGAAATGTGCTGAGCATCTTGATAGCAATCTCTGCATTCTGGCTACAGGAAATACTGCAGTATGGGCTCTTACAAGCCCTTGTAATTCCCAATTCTCTTCTCCTGGTGAATGGCCAGGGGGCCAAGGACTTCTCCCAGATTATCATTGTGGAGCTAAGGATGAATTCAACTTTGGAGGGTGAGAGCTAGGGAGATTATATATGTGTAGACTGAAATGGAGCCATCAAACAGGAAAGATCTGTCCCCTGGGACTAAAAAGAAGCACAAAGTACTTTCTCCTCCAAACACACAACCAAGGGAGCTGGATTTGCAGGGTGTGTTTGGGTCCTGAACAAGTGAGAAAAACTTTGAGGCTCTGCAGGATCCAAGTGGGGGAACAAGGGAGACAATGAAGAGAGCTCAATTTTTATTTTTTTCCTTATTGATCCTTGTTGCAGACCAAGGAATGAGTATCAGCTCCCTCCTTGGTGGTCTGATCATCTTGTGTATCTGTCAGTGTGCTGCAAATCTACACAAAACTGCATTTCAAATAATACCTCCTGCTCTCATGGGCAGGGTGATATTCTAGCTCCATGGCTGTGAACCCGCTGCCATTCTCAGACACAAATGCATACAGCTCTTCATAAAGCAACCCAAATTTAATGGTGGTTTGGGGGAGTTTATATTGTGGCCTAGCAACACATGAAGTGACCTGCATCAACACGGCCTGTGAGCTTGGATGGTTTCAGGCACAGGAGGTGGTTCCACCAGCAACAGGAACTAGGTGAGTGTTGCCCTGGAATAAACCGCTTTCTGTGTACTGGTTTGTTTTTCTTTTTTCTGCTGATCGGGATTCCTCACATAGCAGCTCTGCTTAGGGACCCTCTCAGATGTGCTCTCTAGCAGACAGTGCCCTGGAGGAAGGAAGACAGTAAATTAACTTTGCCTATTGCTACAGTAAAGCTAACAGCAGCTTTTTTTTTTTTTTTTTTCTTTTTCAGTAAGGAAAAGACAACTGATTTACCATGTGGTAAATACAGTTGTTTCTCTTCAATTCTAGTTTCCCTAAAACACCAGGAGCTAGAGACTTCATATGGCCTTTAGATTTAAAGATGTTGTGAACGAACACATTGCGCTAGTTAAGACTTTCCCCACGTATTGTGTGCCACATTACTGGGAATCTTACCTGGCTTGGGAGTGTGTGCTGGTTCCCCAGTCCCCGTTCCCTTCTCTGTAGGCATTGCAGCTGTCTCCTTCAGGGGAAGCTGACAGCAGGAGAGTTCCTTCTTGCTCCTCTGTCTCTGGTCTAGCAGCTGAAGACAGAGGGAAGCCTTGCCGTTGGGCCATTGTTTGTTGGCCCCTGACAAGCACTGTCTGGGCTGTGTGTGGTCGGTGTGCTGTTGTGGGAGCCCTGGGGCAGAAAGGAGCAGTACCACGCGTGTGCTGCTCTGCTGTAGACCATTGCTTTATGACCTCCAATCCCAAACATGCAAATGTCCTCCCTTTCCCTGGGTTAAATTAAGCTTCCCAAAAATGATGTGACTGTCCTAAAAACCTTGAGCTTCAAATAAACCTATTTGGGTTTGCTTTATTGCCCTTTCGTCTTTTGGAATTTAAGTTTTAACTACGTCAAACTCTTCAGGCTTCCTCTGCAGCTATAAGGGTGAGAAGCTTTGTGGGAAAAATAAATTCATACCATCCTTGTCTGTAAGGCTTCAAATAAACACCAACATTTGTGAAATGCAAGAAAAGTTCCTTGCCCCAGAATAAAAGACAAAGAGTTGGTAAAGTTGCCTGCTTGTCACAGCAAGAATAGCATGTGGCTGCTTTTCCTCAGGAGCAATGAAGTCGCCCTCTACTTCCTGGTGCCCACCAAGCCCCGAGTAAGCAGGTCCATACCCAAAGCTGTGTAAATGGTCTGATGCTACGACAAGGCTACATCAGCTGGTTTGTTGTGGGAGCCAAAATAGTGCTGACCCAGTCTGCTGTGGCCAGAGCGTAGGTGCCTGAGGCAAGGAAAAAGTGAAAGAGAGTCTGAGAGTGATGCAGGTAGTTCTTTCTTGTTGAAACTCATTGACATAATTCAAAATATAGGTTAACTTATCTGCTCTACTTTTTATTTCCCCTGGATCATGAATTTTCTAAAATGATTTGATGTATTAAATACAAAATAATAACATATTTTGGAGAGATTGCAGCTTGACTTCCCCTTGAGGGCTAAACCACTCTAGCAGCGCTTTTATTTTAACTGATATAACTAGTATTATTTGTATTGTGTGTTCCTATCCTCGAAGAGAGGCAATCAAACAGCAAACAGATAAACCTTTCTAGCTCAGGCACCTGAGGTAGAACACTACTGCCTGATTACCAAAGCATAGCTCTGTCTTGTTGAAAATATTTCTGCTTCAGATATATGCATATGGTCACTGGGGGAATAAATTGCATTGCAAAACTAACAGTCCAGTATTTCCTCAAATACTGAACAGCAGCTGAGTGCTAAGAACTTATAAACATGTGCAGCAACACCATAGGTAACATCATGAGAATAGTAGGTAATCTCTTCTTTACAGTTTCGATACATGTGATTGGATTTTTCCCTGGCAACTTTAGTAATAGTACCATTATCCTTGACACATCCCATTAAAATCAAAGAGGACAGGACTATTTCATATAAGCACATACTTGGAATTCAAGAATTTAGCATGTTCCTTAACCTAAACTTTAAATGATACTGTGCTATTTTTACTCACACATAGTACTATACATTTAAATGGCACTCTTAGGTTGTAAGATACAATTAGATGGCACAACTGAACCCTGATGGTTGCCTGCTTCAAAAACATTGAAGAAAGTCACTGTCACCATGATTTAGGATTGTATTCAACTCATGCATAGTCAAATAGGGAATGAAAAGAGGAGATAGGCTAAGAGGACAAAGCTGAAGTGAGCAGCTCAGACGTGACTGGGCAAATCTCTCTAGCTTCACTTGCTCAGGTATAAACTAGAGGTGATGACTACCAGCATAAAAACCTGCAGAGGAATTAATTAGTTAATGTTTTTGAAGAAATTCAAAGACTCAATTGGTGTTTTCAAAAGCACGGATTTTGATCTCCTCTAGTGAAGACAGTGATAGTTTCAAATTATTACAAAGGCATTTCCTTTCTCCAGTTTTCATATTCTAACAAGATGGAAGCTACTTTTTACCACACCAAATATAGTAGTGGAAGGATAAATACAAGAGTATCCTCATGGAGTGAGAAAGTAAGGAATGCTGGCATGTGGTTCTATGGTTGTGTCAGTTTTATATCTATATATGCTGAAAGAAAATTCAATGAACATGTCCTCGGAGGTCCTGTGAAGTCCTTGTATATTTGAAATGAATCCTTCTTCATTGTTTGCAACTGGTTTCATGGGGTAAGTAATTTGTAACACAGGCAGAGCCTTCATGGAAGACAGTGGATTTATAGATACCACGCAGAACCAGCTGAGGACCAGTGAAGACACATCAGCCAGCAGATGGAGAAATCTTTTCTTTTTTTTCCCCTGCAAAATAAGTAAAGATGGCTGCTATGATGCTCTATCTGTAAGTGTACTGCTAAGGTGGGCTATGCTTTCTATAGCAACCTGTGTAGAATACCTAAAATACCAGGTGTTGAGAACTTCTGAAGGAATGTTCTTATTTCCTTCTTTCACAGTGCCAAAATTGTGCTAGGTATATACCATACTGTTTCAAGATTAATGAAGTTCACACCAGATGTGCCTTAGCACAGTAAGCTCCAGTTACTTCTCAGGGGTGAAATGAAAACTGTAACTGTTGGAATAAAAGTCTATTGAAAGGCTAATTCAGTATTGAGCAATTCAGATGTCCAGGGCAAAATAAAGGTGAGTAACTCTTCAAGAAGAAAGCCGAATCAGTTGGCCATCATCCATTGTTGGGAGTTTTCATGGTTTCATGCCAAAAAGTCACACAGGACTTGGGACAGTTGTTAGTATTATAAGAGTGTCAAATGATCTGAAGTCCACATAACTGGGAGACATAACTCCACACACTGGCCTTGTTAACAGAGATTCAAATGTAACAGGTTCTGATAATGATTGAGTAACTGATTAGCTAGGGCTCTTACGCATTATATTATTGTAGTAATGCTATACAGAGAGAGTGAGTGACACAGAGTTCTCTTCTGTTCCCCTTTCTCACTGGTCAAGTTGCTTCTTTCTTTAAAGTAAGAGTGCCACAATCCAGGCTAACACCAGTCTGTTCAATTAAGTAGCTACAGGGGTCAGCTGCAGCTCGAGACTTGCATGTTCAGTGGTTCCTTGTTCTTCAGCAGATGTGCTACTGAAGTTCTCTGCTATAAGTAGAGTCCCTGTCTGCCAATGCAATGTAGTGTAAGCCCATGAACAGCCATGCATTTCTTAATTACTTTTCAGGTGCCCATTGCAAACTGTCTGCAGACATCTTGAAAAATCAGATCAAAACCACATGGTTTCAGCTAGTCCAGTGGGATGTACTAGTTATCCTGTGTGTTCTGGGTATGCTTCTGAGAACAGCCAGTCCTGAAGAGCTACATGTTTAGCAGATACTTACAATGAAGAAGTAAACACAGTGTGCCATGGGTTAGAAACAAGGGGGAGCAGCTCCCTTGGGGTGACTGACTGATGCTTCCACAGCTGTGGGTCTTTCTATGTTTTTTTTTTTCTGCCTCTTTCATATCACTGAAAGAGGCACTGGCCCTCCTGCCTGTGAGAGAAAGGCTCAAGCTAAAGGTGGTCCCCACTTGATTTTCCTCAAGAGCTGAGCCAGCTACGTCCATCCAGATCTGGGCTAGGACACAAGCCAACACATAGCATGCACAGTTTGACTTAGCAGGGAGTTCGGGTTTCGGTGTAAGACCTAATCTAAGGTGGTGTAGCAGAGTAAATGGGGTTCTCTCTGAAGTGTGTTGAATATCAAGAAGTTTCTGTTCAACCTGCTTACACTGCACGTGTGCCCTTTACAGTCAGCCTTGAATACGTATACTGACACAGATCTACTTAGCGAGTAATACAGATTTTCTCCGTATAAAGGCAATCATTTGCAGCCTGATTTTTTTGAATGTACTAAAGAATTCCCCTGTGTCTAGTTTGTCAGTCTATGGGGACATACTTGACTCCTTCAGTGTAACCAGAAAGCGTGGCTGGGAGGGATAAGCTCACAGGTGACAGTTGGCAATAGCCCCAACTGTACCAGAGTTTGCAGGCTGCAGATAGCAGGAAACAGAACCTTTTACTCTAAGGCAGCAGGAGAAAGCAGGCAGACAGTCTCAGAGCCCACGTGTCAAGTATCGCATTCAATTTGTTATGCTAAGGTCAGGGGGCGATTTGTTTTTGCGTATGAGATCATTATGTCAACAGGACGAGGAGGCAATGAAATGCAAAACAAAATTCCCAGTCCTGGGAATCTTATCGCTTAGCTCACAAACCAGACAGCACGGAGTCCCCAGAAGGGGAAGCAGCTATACTGGCAGAAAAGCGCCTCTCTTCTTACATACCATTTTTATTTTCAAACATAAATAGGGTGCAGAAGAATGAAAGCAAATCAGCTCCACTGCTGTGACCAGCTTCTAAGCACGAACTCTCATTCGTGCTGTCTGCATCCAGCAGCCGTCATTCAGCTACAGTGCTTTAGAGCAGGACTAGCAGAAATCACCCTTTGTACCCAGGGACCCCAAGCCAAGGCTCCTCCTCCAGAGCTCTCCTCTGTGAGAAGCTGAAAGCTCTCACTACTCTCCGCAGCAGCAGGGAAGCCTGCTCTGAAGTGCAGCAATTTGCTTTGGTAGCACTTACCCACTGCACAAAAGCAGAGTCCCAGACAGCAATTTTAGTTTTCCCAAGTAGCAAATGCTCTGGAGCAGTTGTCTTGGAAAGGTGTCTCTGCATTTCACCCAGCCCATGTCACCCTTGTATTCCACTAAACGTCAGTGGGGCTGAATCCTCACCCCCAGCACTGGGTACGTTAGTGACTCCACTGGTCTAAATAGAGAGATATTGGTAAGAAGAGTCCAATTCTCCCTTTCTTCCTCCAAAACAAGATGTCAAAAAATATTTACAGTGTAATTCACCTCAATTTACACCTGTGTCAGTGCAAGCAGAATTGGGTCCAATGGCTGTCAGAGCATCAGGATGAGTTTAACCAATTTAGTGCTTGATTTTATGCCCTTCTGAGGAGCAAAAAGCTGCAAGTCTGTGCCAAGAACACTCCTGTTTCCCCATCATCACACTGCTTTGTCCCTCATCTCTCCTCCCAGCCAGGCAGGGGAGGGAATCTGGCATGAGGTGCAGTGCAGGTGACAGCTGGAGGGACACCACAGCCCTCGTGCTGATGGGAGTACCTCCCAATCACACAGATTGCACCAGCAGGGTGGAGCAGCAGGGTGAGAGTAAATTCCTTGTACTGCTTCCAGCACTCACTAATACGCACCTCTACAGGAATGGGACAGAGTCTGACCCTCAGTAAATAGGTTCCTTGGGGATGAAAGGTGCTATAAAAGCGAGACAGCAAGCACTCAAAAGTTTGTTGCTCTCTTTTTCCCCTTCCCTTGATCCTTTGTGGATTTGGCTAGCTGGATCTGTGCTGTTACTGTGTCAGGATTCAGAGACCAAGCAGCAATGAATTTCTCACTGCTACTGCTCCAGCCCTAATAGCAAACAGCTGAGCGAAGAATGAGATCCCGGCTGAAAAACAAACAGAGCTTTCCCTCCCCTTGCCTTGGCTGTTGCTGGAGCAGCAGCAGCTCCAGTGTTATTGTAAGCCCCTGGTGTTAGATGCCAGTTCTGGGACTGTAAGTGTGGTTATATTTAGCCTGCTGCCATTCTATTGTTGGGGAATGGCCCAGACTATACTGCCTTTTTCTGGATAGGTAGAGCCTGAATTTCAAGCCAGGAACAGTTAAATTCATTTTAAAGGTAGTTTCCCACATCCCATTTTACCGAGCAGAAAAATCACGTGGCACAAAGAAAACAAAGCAGAGTTTGATTGAAAGCGTATTTGCATCATTTTTGACTGTTTTTTTTTAACAGGTAGCTTTCTGAAGAGGTGAAGGCAACTTTATTTTATTTTTTTAAAGCAGTCAAATGTTTTAGCATGACTTACCTTATTTGAACAGAGTGAAAGTTGGCAGATTTGCTTCTAACTCTCGGCCTCATCGACTTCTTGGGCTGCTCTACAGTAGTTGATGTTACGCCAGGCTTTCCATTATAACATTCCCCTCTCTTCTCATTTTCAGGGGTTTCAAACTTGGCTGTAAAAATTTGCTCCGGGATAAAATCTTGGCACCCAAAGTCCCAGCCCAGGTGTGACTTCTTAAAATCGCCATGGGCCAAACCCTGAAATTAGTTTCTTCTTAGTCGTTAGTCACTGGCACATAGCTGTATGTTCACTTCAGGAGAGCTCAAAATGAGAAATTATAGGGTACAGATTAAAGGAAGATTGCATTTTCTTAAGGGAAAACCAACTAGAAAAAATATACAAATATTGGTGAGAAATACGTCTGTTGAACTGAAGCTGTACAATTACCCAGGTTTTCTAAACAGCTCATGGAGATGCCATTTGCTTACTTCCCACAGACCCCACAGCCACGTTGTGTAGCTCTACACAAAGTGAACGGCCTGCGTTGTGTGTTCCACAGCTCTTGGCAAAATGCAGGAGGGAAGGCTGGCCAGGAGCTGGGTTTCTGCACTCCTCCATGGTGTTTCCCCAAAGCCAATCTGGGCTACAGCCTGTATTTCACAGCCCACCTGGTGGTGCACACCTGCCCAGAGGCTTGTAAAGAGGAATCCATCCCTGGTCTCCTTACATTATTCCCTGGCACTGAAGCAGGGACCTCTCTTTCAGAGAGAGGTCACAAGCCTGGTGTGATTCTGGTTGAACTCAGCTGCACTCAGGGCGCGTAATGCCAGCCCATTTGAAGGCTTTTGTGGATGTCCAGGGAGAGGCACCATAGCAGAAGTCCCCAAGGGCTAAGTCCCTAAGGAGAATTAATCAGATTTTATAGGATATATAACAGCCTGCAATGCACAACTCCACTCCCAGCAGGAGTCAGACTTTTATTGTTGTTCAATACAGAGAAATAGTAATTTGCTTTCTTTACCTACACATGAAAAGAACTGGTCCTCATGTTCAACCCAGAGAACAGCACACATGTGTCTGTGGTGCCTTGTAAAACATACAGCAGTCATACTGAAAGAAACCTGTTTTGATCCACATGCAATGTTCTGAAACTAGGTGGTCTGAGATTGACAGTTAGACCTAGGCTGCTGCAGACTTGGGCAGAGACTCAGCAAAACCCCAAGAAACATCAAGAAAGCCCATGCTAATACTTCCACAGAAGCTCTCTAAATTTCCTGTGTCTCCATGCTTGTGACATTTGGCTCTAATTAGCATGAAAAGGCCACAGTCTAGTCTGTCCTGCAAGGCTGCCTTACAAAAGAAGACTGAGGTCTGTCTGCCAAGGCACATGGAGAAATGGCAAGGACAGAATAACACAGGCAGCCTATCCCTCCAAAGACAAAGAAAGAAATAATGAGAGTATCCACCAGCTCTCTCATCCCAAACATCCTTCCTTCTTTAAGAGACTTTTCAAAATTTAAGATCTTAGACATTTTTAGGACAGTTGGCCCAGTGGCCCATCCTATATTGGGCTACAAAGATCTTTCCAGGTCCTGTGCTATATTAAATGACATAAGACCATAAGAATGTTATGTACTGGGTGGTCCAATCAAAGGCTCATCAGTATACTGTATCCTGTCCCTGACAGTAGCTGAAAGCTACAGCGAAGAATACAAAAAAATAAATGTACCCATACTATCCATGCTCTTCTATCCCCCAATAGCTTGTGGCTTACAAACTTCCTCGCTTGTAGATGGAGTCTGTGTATTCAATGTCTCTTGATAGCTTTTTCTTTCATTAATTTGGTCAACTTTGAACTCATGTAGACTTTGCAACAACCAACAGTTCCATAGTATAATTACACTGTGTGAAAAAAAAAACACAAACCACCTTTCTTTGGTTCTACTGGACCTGTCACTTAGAGTTTCTTGTAGTGGAAGAAAGAGTGAGGAGTTGTTCCCTGCTCACCACTCCATGCCATAGCTTTACTGACTGTTGTGGCACTTTTCCCTCCAGCTGACCGGGGTGTAGTGATCACACAGGTATTGCAAAGTCTCAGCCTGAATCGCTGGGGCTGAGTACGGGGACACAGGAACCGATGAGTATGTGTTTAGAAGGCACGTCACCTGTTTCCGCTTAGATTGGTACACTTCCTTCCATTTATGATTTTCAGGGAGCTTCTGAAGGAACATGATATATGATTAACTAACTCAGGGGAAGTTTGTGTTGCAGTACAATGCTCAAAAATACTTCAAAATAACTAAGTGGTACTTCCAAAAATATTCCTGCTTTGAGAAGAGAAATGAAAAAGCCAGAGGTATAATTACAAGGGAGTGATGGACAGCTAGGCCCTTGATGCTTTTGTTCTCCTGTTCCACACAGTGGCTTTGGAATATGTCAGAGGGGCAAGTGTTGGTTGTTGTAGCCCAAAAAAATGTTTGCTAAGCATCCTCCCCCGGGGATGATAATTTCAAAGAAAATAGATTCTTTTACTCTGCTAATCGTTGTTGCGGTTATCAAACCTTTGTACTTTAAAGATGCAACAACTGGAATCATTCAGAGGCAATTTGGATCTATGTTCTCTAACCTATGTAAACCATAGAAATGCTTTATATCACCTGCTAACACTTTTCCATAACCTCATACTTTCCATAGTTGTGTCTTTCTTGTGAGGGAAAAGAAATCTCTTCCTCTGCCCACACTACTACCACATATACCAGCCGACATCAGACAGCAGCTGTTTCTAGTTTCAGTGAAAAATATAATAAAAAACAAAATGTCTAAAGTGGTACGCCAAAAAAAAAAAAGAAGTGTTGTTCCAAATTACCCAGAGGTATGAATATTGTTAGAAGGAAAACGTCCTTTTCCAATCAGCTTTCCGCAAAGCATTCATACTCCATCACTTTCTATTTATGACCTGGTGCTAGTCACTTCTCTGGTTGAGTAGGGGAAAAAGCTGCAACAGAGGAAAGTGAAAGGATATATGCCTGTTATTTGTCTATATGGCACCTGGAAATTTTAGGGAGTGCGTGAAAATATAATGCTAACAGGCATATGCTCAACCTGACAGACTGCACTATAGGCACAGAGAATTAAAAAAAAAAATGTTATAAACAATTTTAAGTGGATGAAAATCCAAGCTCCTAGTATTCACTTCAGAATTTCTTCTATTCTTTTTCTTTCTAGCTAAACTTTAAAGTTTGCATTTTTTTTCTCCAGTGGTGGGCAATTTTGGACAGGTTGCTCTGCAAACACCACATTTTCGTACTTGTTCATTTCCCTTCCTCTTCGAGATATGCAGTTTTTTTGTTGAAAAACAAAGTCAGGAATTAATTCTTTTTAATGCTCAGCTGGTAGCTTCAGAGAATGAGTCTCATAATTTGTTTTTTTGTTGTTGTACAGAAATACGTATTTGTGGAGGTCAGCGGATGCCAGTTCCTTCACTTTGTTCACATCTCCTTTTACAAGGAGCCAGGATCTCTTCCTCTGGATGACTTTAATTCAAACCAGCTGCACTGACTTGCTAATTGTCTGGAGGATGCCATCTTTGCTACGGCATTTATGAGCTTGATCTTCAGTCTTGATGACATATCAAGAGGCCCTCAAACACACCTTAATTGCAGAAACCCCTTTTGTTCAGATAAGCACAAAATTAAATATATTTAAAAGTAAAGGAAAAACACATAGAGTTGCTTAATTTTCAAAATAGGAAAAACACAAGAGGAAAGATCTATGTAACTAGAGCTGGATTTGCAGCCCCACCTTGGGTTTTAGCTGCATCTAATGTAAACTGAGAATCAAGGGATTGACTAATAATGGGACTCGTGTGAGCAAGACAAGGGTGGAGTATACCGTATGCTAATCGTTAATGTAAATACAGATGAAAATTGAGTTTGTGTTCTTCTTTGGTAGTTTGTTTTGTATAAAGAACCTTTGAAAACTTTTGTTTAAATATTAATTTGAAGTATTTTTAATTACTTATGGCCCTATATTTGGATGTTTATGTGGAGGGATGGAACAGTGCAGGTCTCATGACTGTTTCTCGAAAGTTCTGGTAATTGCTCATATCTTAATATGAGGATAATGTAGTTTCTAGTGACTTAATTTTACAGTTTTTTGAGACAGATTGAACAAAAAGTTACACTTTTCTGCCTGTGTTTTGTCCCATGAATGAAGAATCCTTTGCTCTGGGGAAATAACTTTAGGATTTTCTTGTGCATACTAGACATAAGAAACGCGCATCTGCCTTTTTATAATGAATAGATGAAACGTAACAGGAAATTAAAAGAATTCAGGATAACCTCAGCCAGAAACTAATAAATAGAGTGCATATTTGAACATGTAGAGCATTCATTAAATACTAATGATAATAATAATGCTTGAAAAACAACTTGAAAAAGAACAGAAAATCTCTTGTGAAAGACAGTTCTTCCAGCAAAGGAAACATTCTTTTGGTGGTCACATCAATCTGGTCCTTTGCAAATGCACTTAATGCATCACAGTTGGCTGTCTCCTCAGGAACGTCTCGGGAACAGGTTCAGAGCGATGTTGTAGAGGTCAGGAGAGAGGTGTTAGGGTTCTGCTGTGTGCAGAGAAATTTGCACAACTCTTGCCAGTTTTAGGGCACTTCTGTCTAAAATTGGCAGATTCATCACTTCAGGAACACCTCTAAATCCCTACTGTAAAAAGAAGTGAAAACTCCCCCCCCGCCCCCAGCTTAAGCAAAGAGTTTCACTAGTAGTGTTTGAAGACAGAAAAAAATAGCTTATCAATTCAACCAGCCCTGAGATCTGCAGCATACAATATTCAAGGGCGTCCAAAATGGTTTACCGAGTTGCTTTCTCCCTTTTTCTTTTTTTAAATCTAAGCAGCTCTGTAAACCAATATTACCAGGGTTTTTAATCTTTTCATACTTTAACCCTGAGCTTCAAGAGAAAAAAAGGTTTCTTCTACACAGCTAAAGAGAAAGGGAAGGGAATCTGAGCACTACAGCTCTGAAATTCTCTGGTTGAGATTTCTATTACCTGTGGAATTGCCTTTTATTGCATTGTCTACCCCAGGAAAATTCTGGAGCATCTTATATTGTGCTTCTTAAAGTTCTTTGAACAGTAGCAACTAGATCAAACATCATGATTGAAGACAGCTTCAAAACAATTTCTTTCCCTCACTCGCATTTTTGAAAATCGGCTATCATTGGCAAGAGTATGCCAATTATTTCCTCTCTAGGATGAGGCTCAGGATAGGAGATCGTACGTATACTAGCAAAAAAGAATCCCAAAAATTCAAACCCAGCTAGCATCTTGCTGGGGACAGCTCTGTGGCACCTGGCTGTAGCTACATCAGTGATGAGAATTGTTCCCGGCTCTGGAGCCTTGTGCCCAGCATACCTCTTAGGGGTTTCAGTGGGAAGAAAAATGTCTCCAGTGTATTAATTGCAGGTGAGTAAGGAGTTAGCACATCTTGTTACCATGAAATTAGCATTACAGTGCTTGGAACTTTTAAGCAACCAAAAGTTACATCCATTCCACTGCTTTCCCTGGCTGGCTACTCTCACCTGCCTGCACCTCCAGCTTCAAACTTTCCTATTTCCATACAGCTGCTTTAATGTGTTCATAATGAAGGTGGTGGTAGAACAGGATGAGGGAGTTGAAAGTTGGTAAAGGGGATTATTAACAATCAAGGACACTATTAAGATACTGCTGTGCAAGACTTAGGAGTTGCAGTAAATTCCACACCACTGGTCTCCCATTTCTCTCAGTAGTTTACTAGTACAGAGTAGCAACAATCACTCTGATTTTGGACTGCAGTATGGGGTGCGGGTTGGAGGTGTTTGAAACTGAATGAACCAAAATGCTGACTTAATAGCTTCTCCATTCCCTCCTCCTCTCCTCCATCCCCTGAGGAATATTTCACTGGTGTGACGTGGAAAATAAGTCTATTTCCAAGTGATCTCAAAGTTGATCCTCACCCTAGATATGTTGCAGTCACTGCGTTTCTGATCCTCACTGTCATACCCCTTCTCAGCTCAGGTCTCATATGATCGCAACTCTGTCTTTACCCATCAACACTCCATATTCTTTGAATTTGTTTAATCAGGTGTTGTTTGTATTTCTGTAATCCATACAAAGTCCACTTAGGGTTAAATCAGTGTGCATAAACAGCAATGGATGATTGTCCTTAAATCCAATAGAGAGCTTTTTATCAGTGTGAGTCAGCTGTGAAGGAAATCTCCAGATAATGTCAATAGTTGAATAAAAAGCTCAAATCTAAATATCTGCCTGTGGGTACATAGCAGGTACAGCACTTCATTGGCTACCTGGACTGTATTTATGCTTGATTCTGTGCCCAGGAAAGTTAATGAGAATCTTTCCACTGTTTTTAATTCAATATTTGACTATCTATTTAGAGGGCAAATTTGTATTTGAAAAAGAATTTAAGGTCAAAACACCACCTCTCCTGCTCAGAACAGATCTATGCTATACTGAAAAACTTATAATTTTTATTGTATTTTGCACTGTTTTACATATGCATTTCCTCATAGAACGCTGCATAGGACAAGAAGTGAGGAAATTTTTTCCAGCAGAAGCTGTGAGGGTAAAGGTGAAGACTGTGTTTACTCACACTTGGAATTTGGCAAGATAATTGGAATATGTCAGATACAACATAGATCAAAGTTCTATTTAATAAAATTCCTGTCTTAAGGATAGCACATCCCAGGAGAGAGCAGGGGTGTGCAGTAGGAGTTGTTTTAGCACCAGAAAGGATTACCAGCAATATTGTCTATGGCATCTGATTTCCTTTGGAGGCATTCAATCCAAGTGCTATCCATTCCTTATGTCATGCCTGGGAGCCACAGAATTTAATGGAAGCTGAACAATTAGGTCTTAAGCATAAGATCACGGTATATCAAATTTCATTGTATCACTTTCTGCTGGCCTTAAGCTGAGTCTAGTAACTTCTGTTTGGTGAAAGCAGCTTTTAGAAAGATGGAAAGTTTGAAGCTGGAAGCATGAGAAGCCGAGAATTCCTTGGTGCTTTATTCAAGTTGCTAAAACCAGAGCAACTATGGCTTCTTTCTCAATTGCACTTGGCTGACCTCAGTCATCAGACATTGTTTTTCTGTCATTGCTTTCTGTCCTATATTATATTCTTGTACTTCATATTTTCTCCTTATACAGACTTCATACCCAGGAAAAACAAGGCACCTGTCAAATTTCTTTTGTGAAGACAAATTTATGAAATGTTTTTCATCTCTTGTAATAAATCATTTTTTCTATCCCTTAACCTTTTTTTTGTGACTTTTATCTGAAGTGCCTTTTCTCAGCACTGACACAGCATTGATTCAATTCCTTTCCTTTACATCTTTTTGGATTGTACTGTGAACAAGTTTTCTGGAAACTTAGGGTACCAGTTTTCTGCACCTATGAGCTGCATTTTAAGATGGATTGTATTAGGAAGAAAACATCTATTTTAAAACTGCTTAGCTGGGTTCCTAGCCCTTGATTTGAGAAAAATGCCAGTAGAAACCCAGGTCTTTGCACAAACTTTTGATGTATTCAGCCTTGTTCATGAAAGTTGGTATTAGCTGTCTAAGTGGCCTTCCTAATGTTCATCTTGCCTCAAGGCAGGGGAATAGACCACCTTAGGTCCTTTTCAGATGTGCTTTATAACTTCTTCCTTTTTTTGTGTCTAAGATTGTTGTCACACTAGCTGACTGTTTTTCTTGCTGCTCTGCAAATATTGGCACAGTTCTGAGGTGGCCACATACAGTGTGTGGAGTGAAAGGAAGAGAGAAGGAGGGATGTGAATTTTCAAATGGAGATTTTTCTGACTAGATGACATAGAAGCAAAATCCTTCTTGAATCAGAACAATTACTACAGTGAAATTATTTTTTTCTTTCATTATTTATCTAGATTTCAGCAACTTCCTGGCTATAACCAGTTAAAATTAGATATATATCTTCTGAAGGCATTTTAATTAGATTTTTTTAAAATCATGCCTTCATTAAAATGGTAGAAATTAATAAAAACTGCTGCTCTCAGTTACTTATTCAGATTTACTGACGATACAGAGGGCTGCTTATGAGATAACTGAAGGGGCTAAGAACCTCACACTAGAAACTAAACACTGGGACTACCTACTCTTTACTTTTGCATGATTTCTCTTCTTTTTTCTTTTTCTTTTTTTCTTTTTTTTTACTTTCTGATGCCAATCAGTATAGTCATGTTCTAATCCTTTGCCATGACTTAGGTAGATGAAGCCTTATAATCAAAACTCAGCAGCTTTGCATGTGCCATAGCCCAAACAGAAAAATGGGCTGATGTAGAGACTGCTGGCTGCCACTCTGTCTACTTTACAACCTAAATACCCACTGCAGCAAACGATTATACTGATGTAAAGAAGGAGTAACTTCATTACAGCAAACAAATTCTACTGACTTACATCAGTGCAATTGAGAATATAATTCAGCTCATCACCAAGTTGCCTTTAAGTGTTGCCTCTTACAGATTTTTACATGTGACAAATGTTCTGAATTATTCTTCTATAAATGAAGACTGCACTTACACTGCCAGTAAGCTATTTTCTTTCTGCCACTTCTAGTTTGCCAAAGGAACAGTGGGAGAGAGACATTCTCATGACAGCAAATATTTTTGAAATTCAGTATCTCCATAATGGTGCAGTCTACAGGAAAGAAGAAAGAAAATGTCCACAACCATACCTCAAGTATTGTGTCAGCAATCTCCATCAGTGTCTAACAGATTAAACAAATGCCATTTTGGTATCACGGGACTTATTTTTAAAAGATTACTGGCCAAAATTGCTGATTTAGCAGCAACACTTTATTTTTTTGTATCCAGCTTTTCTTCTGTTTTGTTTTTAGACTCAAGACATTTTTAAGAAAATTTTCCTTCTGAAAAATTGCAGGTGGATGCATAATATATACTTGACAAATCTGCATGTATTGACACAATATGTAATTATGAGTGCTGTGTGTGAGAGAGGGAAATAAAACCTATATAAAAGTTGTGAAGCTAGGACAGTATGTACAATTAGCAGAACCCCATTTTGCTGGGGCACAGATGGAGAAATATGCAGTCACTTGCTTATATGTATATTAGCAATTGCACATGTGTGCAGATGTTTATAGACATGGAAGTGCACATTTCTGTCTATACCTGCCTGTGCATTAATACATTTAGATCACAATTATTTTGCACACAATTATTTTTGCATGTGGTGCAATTTATTTTTTTTCAAGTCTCATTCTTTTAATGAGAACAAAAAAGAAAACATTCAATCAAGGAAGTTTTTTATCCTGGTCTTTTATTTTGTTAGTCACCATAAAATGAAATTATTTTAGATGTTATGGAAGTCTGATGTTTAAAAATACCAAATAGTCCCTGATACACATCCTTTTAATGTAAAGCAGTTCTATGATTAAAAATATATAGCCTGCTTTTCTTAGTAACCTTTATTTTAACACTCTAAAGGATGCCAATCACTGTACCTCCATATAACTTTATTTATAAAAGGAATGTAAGGCAAAGAAAATAAGTGCTAGCTAAAAATAAATTGGATTTGCAATGTAGTCCAACATTGAAAACTGTTGGTGCATTTCATGAAGCCACTGAAAGGAGAGTCCCTCAGAAGCTGAAGGCTTTCTGGAAGTAGCCAGAGATCACTTCTGTTAGGCATTAAGCTAAAATTGCCTCAGTTTCCTGCCAAACTTCCGTGCATTTCTGCCTGAAGTGTTGGGCCATGAAGCTGCTGCTACCTTTGTTCTTATCTTACACTGATTCAAGAATTATCCATTTTGTGCAGCATGATAAATCTTCTTTTCATGCATACTGCTTTTGTAGCTGAGTACACGCAAAAATTCTGTGAATTCAATACCCACTCCCCTCTCGCCTCCCCATCAGTTTGACTCTTTGGACTGTGTTTTTATAAGCTTTTTGGTTGTATTTAATTTTTCCATGCTTTTTGACATTTTTCTACAGAAAGTCAGTAGAGGGTGCATTTTGTCCCCAAAAATGTCTGTTGAAATGGCAGTTCACACAAGTGACTAAGATGATAAGCCACCTCTGGAAAAATTAAATCAGCAGCCTTAGCTTACATCTGGAGAGAAAAATGTTTGGAGGGAAACTGTCTTTCTGAGAAGAAATTAAAGACAGTGTTGAAGCAGCCAAATTGGAATACTACAGAGACCCTGTTACCCTAGTAACAACAAGTCCTGTATACTGAGAACTTTTGGTACTTGAACCAGGTCCTCTAGTGAACTTTGGATTCAAGTAGAATTCTTCTTGCTGGCTCACAGCTTCCAAGGGACTCTTTAATTCCCTGTGATAACAGCTCTTATCTGCTCCTGCACTAGTCTCATTCATTATCTGCTTCACTAGGTTCTTCTGTTTAAAACAAGTTTAGGTAGCAAGACCTGGGAACGCTCGTCCTTCATAATAAGGCTGAATAACTGATTGTTCAAAGGTCACTTGTTTCTGGATTTACTGCAGGGAGTGTGACCCAGCACGCTCTCTGTGCTCACAGTAGGACAGCCCAGGACCATTCATTGTGCGCAGATCTTCTGGCCTTGTTCTCTCTCAGTTTCTGCAAGGAATGACACCTGAACTGAGTTTTGAACTGGATTTTTCTTTGAAAACTTACTTTTTAAAAAGTATTTATATGCCAGGACAGCAGGACTGTTTAGAAGGATCTTGGTTTGGGACAGCTTAAGTGTTTATGTTATGTGCCACATTCTGGTGTGAGTTACATTGATATCGATCCAAAATGACATAATTGCTCTGCATATCAGCAATGGTTCACTAAAGCTGAGGGAGATTCTATTCCAGAAAGGAAAAAAAACACTATGGGGGAAGAGCAGATTTAAAAGACTAAGGCTTTGTTGCTGTTGTTAGCAACAGTACTAGTAAAACCACTTCATAGCACAACTAAGAAATCTAATGCAAATCATTTTAGAATGCCACATAATAAATACCACACTTTCTCAAATTATTTTTTTGACCTTTAACACGTTTTTTTTTTTTTTTTTCCAGATAGCATTCATGAATGACTGTGAATCAGAGGCCCTGCAGAATGTGGGGTTCATCCCCAGCAGCAATATTATTTTCTGCTAATAGATCTGGAGAGGTTGGAACAAAGACCAAAAAATGAGTCAGGGCAGGATATAGCTGTAGTGCTGTTCAGGACAGGCAGCAACAGTATTTTGCCCACCAAGTGACACAGGCACATGCATCATATTGAAGCCATTGGCTTTGAAGGTTTATAGTGTAGACCTCTTCAACCCTCAGGTAAACACTTCTCTAGTCAGTCTTTTTCAGTCTGAGATGCTCAAGGCTGTGGTGGAACATTTGTTTCTTATGTACTGTACTGTATTATAGTCATATGTTCAGTAGTCTTTTATTAATAATGTGTTAAAATTAATTACAGTAGTTGCGCCTGGTCCTGCATATGTGTATGGATAGTCCTAGAGGATCTTTCATACCACATGCCTCTAGCATAGTTCCTATACACACTCATAATTTCATGTCTACAAATAGCAGAGTCGCTAAAGCAAAGGCATCATCTTTTCATTTCATGATGAAAATGTTCAACACTTTCAGCTTCTATAAAGAAAAAGAGCTTCCATTAATTTCTTTGCCCAATTCAAGTAGTTGATGTTGGCCTATAAAATTCACTCCTTGCTGAATGTGCACCTCTTTCTTCCTGCTTTACTACGTCTGAGTCTTCTCAAAGAAAATCAGAGGGACCTGAGGAGTCTCAAAGAAAGATCCTCAGCTATGGAATTTTTTTACCCGTTGTTTTGACAGACCATGAATCAGGGAACCTTAAAGGAAAGGTCTGTCATTTGTTGCAGTGTTCTATGAACAGGAGAGTGGCTGGAACAACATTTTTGGAAAACCACAGTCTATGATTTATTATGTTTTGAAAAGCATACATCTGTTAAAGGTTCACACATCAAATGCATTTTATTAATAAAGAAATGTCTTCTCAAGTAAAAACTTTCTTGAAGGAGTACAGTACACTGTGTGGTTTTTTCTTCTACCCTGACTTCCATGTGTTTCTAGGTCTCCGTATCTCTAGTTCACCCATTAATGCCACAAAATTCGCTTTTTATTTGAAGATAAATTTATTGAGGTTAGAAAAATTGCTTTCATAATTTACTTACTTCACATAAATTCAAATGCACCAAAATGCAACATGAAGACTGTTTCTTAACTTCACCTGGGGGTCCAGGAAGGACTTCTCTGTTGCTGCATTCAGTTACTCTGTTTCTTGGTTTTCTTCATCATTTATGCAAATGAAGCAACAGATCCTACTTCAGTGTAATAATACTGTAAGGGAAAAATGATTAATTGCCTTGTCAGAGGTAATATATGTCCAAGACCCACAGGATATATTTAACTGGTGACATTTATTGATCACAGCTCTGTTGGAAATTTGTGAGCACTTTTAAATTTGATCTATTGGAAAAACTTTGATTCTCCAGTTTATTTTGCCCACACAACTTAGCTAAGTGTCATTAAAAGCCTCTTTTTGAAAAAGGAGAACAAGAAAAAGGAGAATAAGAAAAAGGAGAACATTAGGAAAGACTTTTTCACCATGAGGGTGACTGAGTGCTGGCACAGGTTGCCCAGAAAGGTTGTGGAGTCTCCATCCTTGGAGGCATTCAAAGCCGTCCAGACATGGTCCTGGGCAACTGGCTTTAGGTGCCCCTGCTTGAGCAGGGAGGGTTGGACAAGATGACCTCTGGGAGAGCTTTCTTTTTATGACCATAGTTGAATCTGCCCAGATTTTACCTACTTTCTGTTGAAAAGCTTCTAAATTGCAAGATGAATTAATTAACTTATGCAGCAATTTCACTGTCATTCCACCAGAGTAAAAGCACACCTTGTGAGACAATTAGGTCAACTAGCTGTACCTATCAGCAATTTTAACCAACAGTCAAAAAAATGCTAGGGGAGGCCCCACAGAAGTTTATATTTGTGTTTTGTTTTGGTATTTAAGCACTAACATATCCTGGGCAGCCCAGAAAACACCATATGGAATGCATGGGGAGGAGGGAGTAGCCAGTCTTCTGAGATGAATCTTCATGAAATTACATTTCTTGGAAAAATACCAGGGAATGCTGCAAATAAAGCACAGCATATGTATAAAGATACTGTTGTCTAGACCGCTAAGGATTAGGTGTTCCTTCTTGTTTGTTCAAAGCAATGCTGTCTTCTCTGCAGGATGAAACTCAGGCCCCAATAGGCAGTTAGTGGCTGTAAAGAAAACAACTTCCCATGGCATTTATTAGTTGAGCTCTTTTTTTGAAAACAAAAGCAAACTAAGCATGCCAGATATTAACATTATGAGAGCTCATGCTCATTTCTGTGTGTTTGACTTCCCCTAGGCTTCATGTGCATATAACCTGATACCACTGATTTGCAGTGCGTGTACACACTCCATTCTATTAGCTTGCTAAAAGAATGTTTATCATAACGTTCAGTAACTATCTGAAACCCAAGCCAAAATAAAAATAATTCTGGAGGAAGCTGTTTTTCTTTGGAGTGATGTAGGAAACTTGTGTAGAATTCACATCTCTCTAGCTGACTTATTCACAGATCCAGCCAAGCTAGTCACTGAGGCTCAGAGAGAGGATCCAGGTATTCTCACAAGCATAGCATATATCAGACAAAAAGGTTTGGGTTTTTTCACATCTCAACTGCTTAAGAGTGTTATTGGCTCTTGACCCGCACCTAGCTTTGAGTCTTTTGACTCTGCCTCTCCCCTCCTTTTTTTTTTTTTGCCTGGAAGAAAGTAGGTCTTAATTTTCTTTTTCTTTGCACAAATCTAAGTACTGCCTCCCACGAAACCAACTAGAATACCATTGCATTGAATGATGTGCCTCAGGTGAGTCACTATAGCCTTCTTCTGACATTTTCCTGATTCTTTATAGGTAGCACTACTCCAATTCACCAATGTTTATCAGCAGTACCACAAGAAGTCAAATTATTCACAAATCATCTCAAAAACAAAACCCAGAAAAAAATACCATGCAGTCTCTAGCCATTTAATGAATGAACCATCTGAAAACTGTCATCTGAATGTTTTTGAAAATGAGAAATAACCAATTTCTAAGCAAGACTATGAATTCTACAGAAAGAATTGTCAATAATTAATATAGTGAAGTAAACGTGCTTCCAGAATTCCTTCCCAGAGCCTCCAGCTAGGTATTTTTAGTAAAACTTGTCAATTCCTCTTTTTTTCTACTTTTAAACACAGAAGCTTGGACTTCTGAATTCCATCACTGCTCTGCTAAAACAGCAGTTTGTTGAAGCAGTCATTATGGCAAACATCAAGTGGCTTTATAGTAGAAATTTGATAGTGAATTAAGCAAATCCTTTAATAAATGCCCAGAGTGGGGTGTCCTGGTTTCAGGAGGGATAGGGTTAATTTTCACAAGAAGCTGGGATGAGGGACAGCCATTCTGGGCTGTCACCCCAAACTAGCCAAAGGGGTATACAGTACCATGTGATGCCGTGCTCAGTATATAGCTGGAGTAGCTGGCCAGGAGACAAGAAGTCGCTGTTCAAGAGCAGACTGGGCATTTTGGGTTCTGGTTGGTGAGCAGTTGTGCATAAATTGTTGGGTTTTTTTTTTTGTCTATTCTTTTATCAGTATTATTGTTGGGGTTTTTCTCTTCCTTTGCTTTTCAGTTAAACTGTCTTTATCCCAACCCACAACTTTTGCCTTTTTTCTTCCGACTCTCCTCCCCATCCTACTGGGGTGAGAGGAGTGAGTGAGCAGCCGTGTGGTTCTTTGTTGCCAGATGGGGCTAAACCATGACATGGGGGTTGCAAGATATGCTCTGTTTGGTTGGTGAAGCTTCTAAAAGCATGCCAGATAAAAAACAGTGTTGTCCAAAGACTTGGTCTGACAGATTTATCTTGTGTATGCAATGTGAGCAAGATAATTTTTAAGAGTCAGAACAATCTATACTTAATGAGGCATGACTGAGTTCAAATTCAGAACTACTCACTATTTTCCCACTAGGCGTACACATATAACTGAGTGAACACCAAATGATATAAGATTCAGTATTTTAAGCAACTGAATAATGAAGAAAAGACAATCATAGAACAGACTTTGCAGCTATAGAGAGCCGTGGTTGTAAAATAGATGATTCGATCTGTAGAATTACACTAAAAATATCTGAATGTGAAATTTTCCCTTGCGCACAGGTTACAATAGATCCTAATGATTTAGGAGTTGAGATCTAAATAAGTTATCACATCATAAGCCTACATAACTTGTTGTTATTATTAACTGTAAATTTTTGTGAGGTGAGTGGAAGCAAGCAAACTTTTAGTAGCTGAATGATACTTTCAGCTGACATGAATACTTAACAACCTGATGTCTACTGGGACTTGGAAAATGAAGGTGGAATTACTAATTTTGTTTTATAGTACTTGAACGTTACTTACTCAATTAACTTGTAGACTTAACATTTTAAAAATGGAAAATACTCAGCTCATTCTCAGAGAATGCAGAATAGCAAACTGGCCAGATGCTTGAAGACCCTGGCTTCTATAATTTTCCGATGCCATATTTTTCCCTACCTCATGCTAGACATATCACATCATTGCACAATTTTTTTTCACAGCATCCTTTCAAAGTGCATGTGCATCCTTAGCAGTGGGTTCACACTGAACATGATGGAAAGTAACTCTACCACTTGGGTTTTATCCTTAGGTTTAGAATCTGTTATTCAGAATCATACTTAATGAGTAAAAACTGTATACATTTTTGCCAGATTCCTTCTAAAGTAATAGTAATCCAAGAATAGTTTGTTTACATATAAATTCACAATTCAGTGTAAGAAACAACCGTGACTTTCTTAAGTTTCAGTTTGGCTGCAGGTAAAGGATACATGAATGAATCACAATATTCAATATATGGACGAGAGGATGAGGTGCCATTTTTGGCTTTGCATTGCTTTTTATTTACTTTATGTGAGAAATGTGGCGAGTAGCAGTGAGACTCACAAAGCAGTGAGTCTGAGCATTGTAAAGCATATTATGTTGATTGTCCTGGCATAAGTTTGTCTCAGGCTTAGACTAATTCAGGAGGCCAACATTTCTTCCTCATGTGCAACACTCAGCGCTACGATGTAGCTTCGAGATTGCAGCTACCTGGCACTCTGAATCAGCTTTGGGGAAAATAACCCATTTTCACCCCAAGCACACCAGTATGAAGGCTGACAAATAAATCAGTCTATTATGCTTTATTTCAGTATCTTATTGAAGAGATACTACTGAATGAGGAAAGCAAAAATGTGAAATGTTTTGTTTGCATTGATTTAGAAAGTGAGGCAAAATACTGGAATTGATGCCAAAAGATTTTGGAGGAGTTTGGATATTCGTGTTTAAAATTAGACTAAACACATGTTCTGAAATGTCCTGTAGCACAAGACAAAGTTTAAGTATAGCATTTTATGTTCATGATCCAAACATTGGCAATGTGCTTACTAGGTTCAAAAACACCTGTACAGAAATGCAGGCACAAATGAATTCTTCTGCAGGCCACATCAGAGAGAGTGACTTTGTGAAACAAAATTGTAAGAACATTTAAGAACACGTGACATTTTCACCAGAATTATGGAAAACACCTTTTTTGGAACATTGTGAGATTTCTGGACATGATTAGTAGACATCTGTCAGAACATTTTGTTCAAATTACTTCTCTTCAGATAATAATCATATTTAACAACAGAACAGGAGATTAATAGGTTTGGAATGATCAGACCATAAACCAAAATTATGCAGTTTTTTATTTTGATTAATATTGCCATAAAATATCCTTTTGCCACTTATTGTTTTAGTAGAAAAGTATTTCCAGGATAATATATTTTCTAACTTCTATTAAACACATACTTGTGAGTTTTCAGAAAGCAGAAATAGAACCATTTAACTGGAATGCTTCATATAAAAGCTGTACCTTTCTTGCTGTCTCCTAAACACCAGATTTTAATCTACTAAACTCTACCTAGTTCTTCTACTAGAAAAATGGACAGAATGACCCAATAAAACTCTTACAAGACCAGGGACTCAGTCGTGCATTCTGTCCTCTCCCTCTGCCTCTTCCGTAGCCTGTGGGAAGCACCACAACACTGCTGGTTACTGGGGGACACAGCCAACTCATTGTCTTTATTCTGACCTCTTAATTGTTCCGTGTACCTGGATTATATTTAAGCCTGGCCGTTTCTTTCTGCTTATCTTTTCTAAGATACTGCTCTTTTATAAGCTTCCCTACCCTCAAATTAAAACTTCATTGACCACATAAATTTACAAAATATCCTTTTTCTCCAACCTAGACAAATGGAACTTTTTCTTATTAATGCTGCACCAGGACAACTATTGTTAATTCCCTTACAGACCACTGTAAATTACCTCTCTTTTTATCCCTTTACTGGCTTTTGTTTCCGTATTCTACTAAATGTGGCCAAGACATCTTCCCTCTTCAGGCCCTTCATGGCCAATCTTCTTTCCCATTGTCATTTTTCCTTTATTGCTGGTAAATCCTATTCCTGCTTCTAATGAGGCCTGCACTCATCACCTGTTAGGTTTATTTCAAACAGGATGTTAATCCTTCCTTTTTTCATGCTAGTGCTTTTCCGTGGGAGGACCTCCCTAAAAGCCAAATCATTGCTTTCTTTTAAGTGTCTCCTTGGGATTTTCCTTTCATAATACCTGCAGAAAACCTGACATCTCCTCAGCCAACAGGGTGATTAATATCAACCTGTTCTTCTCTTAAGTTCTCCTACACCTATCTTATCTTTCATTGCAATATTAAACATTACATATCTATCTTTGGCCTTGTTCTGTTTCTGGTTAGCTGGCTATGATCAAGACTCTTTATCATTTCAAAAATGGACAGAAATAAGCAAGGAAACTTTAAAACATGAATGGAATACTGAAACACACACATTCCCTTCTCCACATAGGGATTTATCAGCATTTGTCCAAGCCTTAGGAGTTTGGTTTTACATGGGGCCTTAGAAATTTCAATGCTGAGAACTTAACCCAGCAATATCACCTTTGCAGACTTGAAATGGAAGGTTTGTAAGACTATGATTTAAATGACTTGCATTTGCAAGTGCAGACCATGCCAGATCTCATAGGAGGGAAGCAGGAGAAATACAAAGAACTAATAATCAAAACAGAATAATAGTTCTATACAGGTATGAGTAAGCCCTCATGTTAACTGTATGTTTTTCTTTTCCTATGTATGTTCCTTATCACTAAAAGAGCCAGATAAGTCACCAGTATTTTTATTTATTGCTGGCGCTTCAGTCATGCCTCATAACCATTTCCCCAAAGAGCAGTTGTATGTGTAGGCAGATTAAATACTAAGCCAATGCACCCGAGTGCCGTAACATTCAACTTCATAAGCATAATATAGTCCAAGTTCTACCATGATGTAATTGCAACATCATTAGAGCCAAAGAAAATAAACGATGTATCAGCTGATACTCTTAGGCCAAAATATGTTCAGGAAAAATTCTTTGAAGCCAGACCATTAATGCAAAATGCATTCGTTATTTGTAACATGTCAACTAAGTATTTTTTCTGCGTCACTGCACATGTTAAATGTAGATCCACACACTATCAGCTTCCTCACAGTTTTTGCTGGCAATCATGTGATGTTACTTTATGATTTCATTAATTTTACTTATGTGTTCTTCCACTTCGAAAATGATCATATGGACTAAGTGCAGTGGAAAACAAATATCTTAGACGTGCAAGTAACAATCTGTCTTTACAACAATCAAGCTAAAGGCAGAATTTTGTCTGTCCTCCTTGGCCCCACTTTTAAAACTCACAAACACCCTGGTCTTCCCATCCTATTTGAGTACTCTGGCCATGCTGAGCTTTGGGATAGGGTTCGCTTCTGATTGCTCTCCTTCTCACCCTGTAACTCTGGTGTTCACAGGTTTCGACAGCAGCTCTGGGAAGTCTCCTCTCAAACATCAAAAGGACTGTGTGCCCAGCTAGTTAGAGCACTTGCCAGAGCAGCAGGAGATGTTAATCTGAGTCCCTGGGGAGGGAACTTAGGCTGGGCCTCCCCCTACCTTGGGAAGTATGCTAACCATAAGAATATTCATCCTCTCCTCTTCCAGCCATCCTTTATAGGCAAAATGTCCATGGCTATACCCCCATCACCCATGTGCTTCTCTGCGTTCAGTTCTGTCATTGTCTGTTGGATGAGGAAGCTCTGGGGAGGTAGGACACTTTGCCAGTGTGTTGTAGTCCCTACAGCAGGTGAGCTGCCTCGATGTTCAGGTCGGCCAAGGAGGGCAGCCCTTCTGCACAGGGAAAACAGCATCACTTGAGGTACTTAAGAAAGATCTGTGGAAAAAAATGTATCCATCTGTGGCCTTTAAGCACCGCAGGAAGCTAGGGGGGGGTATTTTTTTCTTTATCTTGGAGTTAAGGACATCAATGATAATTTGTGTGCTTACATGCTTTTTTTTTGGATCTTATCCTTGAACACATTACAAAAGCCTGAGATTTGTTTAATTGTCTTTTATTTTCTAGTTTCATAATATTTCCAAACAATTTTCTGTTCCTCTGTTCTGCGAAGGTCATCCCAAAAATATTTATCTTGGCTGACTCCAAAATTAAGCAGTGTAGCTGACATCTGTCACGAATTAGTGGACTGAAAAGTTACAAGAAAAAAAAAATGGTTATCTGTGACTGGCACCACTTGAAAAATCTTCTCGCTTCTTTGTGATGCTAGCTGGCTTGCGCCTCTAGCTTTCCAAGTATGTAGTTACTACCAAGAGCCTTCATATGTTTGTGGTGTTTTCCAAAATGGTAGCCACCACTAGTCAAAGATGCAAGTCAAATATATTAACCAGTTATTGTGGAGCAAAATTTTTTTCCCTTCTAACCAAAAAATACTTGTGAATAATATATTCATTATCACATGGCAATCCTTGAAGAGATCAGAGCAACTTGTGCTGGGCATCAGTAAGTACACAGAACAAAATCATCCACAGTATGCATTTAAATGCAGGAACATGAGTAATTTTATTGACCTCAAGGAGGGCATGTGAGTTCTTAAAGACATGCAAACTTGCACTGAGGTCCAAATAAGACAAAACTTACAAGCAACATTGAAGAACCCTTGTTTGCTTCTTTTCCTGTTCTGTTGCTGAGAGAAAAATTGCATTTCAAATTGCTACTTTACAGCTCTTTATTCCTCTTTAGCTTTTCTTAATTTCTGTTTCATAGTTTCTGGGGAAAAGAAATCTTAAAATAACTCCTTTCATACTATCTTTTATAGCAACTCCATGAATTACTACTGGAAAATTGTTTCACTACTCTTATAGACCTATAAAATCTTTAAGTAATCTTTCCCAGAGTGGTAAAGCATGTATTTTTCAGTAAAGTAAGCAAATATAATCTAGGACACACATAGGGATCAGAGCTGTTGGGTAAGAAGCTACTGCACTGACTTTAACTATGATTTAAGATCCTTGAAGAAGGGAAAAGCTGAAGATGGGGTAGAAGATTCAACTATGTTTCAACAAGAGAGGACAGCACATAGAATGGAACAGATGAAATGAACATACTCAGGGCAGAGGAAATCAAGAAAAAAAAGTTTCAAGGGAAAAAAAATCAGAACGGCACTGAAAACTTGAGGTGACCTTTTATTTAAATTGTTTTGAAATCAAGGAAGACCTCTTCTGACTTGTGTTCTTTGAGTTTGGTTTGTAATGGAAGTCATTGTACAGATAGCAAAAAAACAACTGTGATTGGAAGTGCTTAAATTACTTTGAGAAGTATTTCACTTCAGTTTTGATAAAAGATTTTTTTGTGATATATATATTGGAACATTATATGGATACTGTTTTTACAAATACACTAGCATGACCCTAAACTGATTCCAAATACAATTGGTAGACATTCTGGATGGGATTAGTTGAATATAGCTTTAGCCATTTAAAAATTAAACATCTAACTCAAACTACTTGTATAGGTTCTCCATACTCTCAGTGAAGCAGACAAATATCTCAAGAGGATGATTCAACCTGTCCTGAGCTTGATGTCTAAGATATGTGAGATCAGTTATCGTTTGGAGATGTCACTGTTTATCTCCTGCACATATGCAGAGTCTAAGCATTCACTTTTGGACAGTTAAGTCAGGAGATAAATTCCACTCTCTCAGTCTACATTAACAGACCTTGTAACACTCATCTTTCTTTAAGTGAAAGATTTGTGTGGTTGTCAGTATCTGTTAAGGATTTGTTACAATTACAGAGAAAATACAATGGTTTTAACTTTTCTTTTGTGGACAGTTCAGTAACAGCAATAAAAAGCCATGTTGGGAAATTACTCAACAAACCACAAATTTCATTAGAAAGAGTTTGCACAATACCTTCAGACAAGTTGAACAAGTAGGCTAAGAATTCAGCTTTATAATTTTTTAATAATTTATAATACATATTCTGCAAGAAATTTTTTCCTAAGGAAACCATTACCCCTTTTTTCTTCAACTCTAAAATACAAGTGTCTGGTAGGTGCTGCATGACACATTGCACCTGTCATGTTGGCATGCTCTGTGAGAAAGGACATAAGGTTCCCTTGCTTGTTTCTCTCTGCTTTCTGTTATTTAATTTTATTTTTGAATGTTTATTATTACTATTATTTATTTTCCTACTGGAAAAGAACAGTACCACAACATTGCTTATGAAGTTGCCTCTATAAACTGTGGTATGAGCATTGACGTCAGCCTTATTGTTCCGTTTATCACTTATAATTGCTCCATTAATACTGATTGTTCACTCTATGGAATTTTAATAGTTTGGGCAATGAAAATAAATGAAACAGGCTCACTTTTGTCCCTCATAGATCTGTCAACATTTCATTACTTGATATCATCCCAAGAACAAGTCAGCGTAGTATCTTCTCAGCTCCTACTGTGCCAATGCTACTGTACCAGGAGATGGGCTGAGGTCCTGGGCATTTGTTACATTTATAGAAACTTTTCTATTCTTTTGCCTGGAACATTATGGCAACTCTTACTTAAAAGGTAGATCTCTAACTAGCCTTAAAGAGGGATTCTCATCCAAAAGTTAAATGACAAAATGTCACACTGTCCCACAACAGTCTACCACCTTCTTTTAGACCCTGCAGTGCTTTCCCCTCCTATGCTGAGAGCCATTTATTTGTTCATGTCATCCAATAATTGTCTTCTCAAATGCCTAATAAACAGTTACTACAATGTGAACCAGAGCACAGGTCCTGTTCCACTCATCAGTTCCCCATTCACTGGGGTGCAGAACTATGTCCCTTTTGCATGCTTTGTTGTCATGAAAATTCAGATTGCTGGGGGAACGGGTTCTGAAGGAAAGGTTGGGACAGTGGTGAGTAGTGGAGGATTCCTCTCCCCTCCACAGCCACCATACTCCATCTCTTGCACACCTACTGTCCTAGGTACAGGATTTCAATCTGTTTATGTAGTGGAAGAGACTAAACCCAAATCTCCCACATATTGTGGGTTTGTTTTGTTTCTGGATTTGTTTTGTTTCTGGGTTTTCTTTTGGGTTGTTTTTTTTTACATACCCAGGACATTTTATAAAAGAGAATGTTTTAAAAGTAAGCAGCAGCCCTTACTTTGTATTTTAAGGAGAATCTAGGTATGAGTGATGTGTCCTTTAGCAAACTAACAGAGTTGAGCCCTTAAGGTTCTTAAGCTTTCTAAACAAAGAAATAACTATTATTTTTATTCTGATCACAGTGAGCCAGACACTGAGGTACCCCAATACTCTTCCGCACTTCCTAAGGGATATGTGAGTTACCCAGGGAGTTTTAGAGTCAGCTTCTGTAGTTTGCCTGCCTGCAAGGTTGGGTAGCAGCTGGAGCAGAGGTTTTTGAGATCACAGTTTTGAATTTATGTCCCATTTTAGGTCCACAATGTCCTTGAACAACAGTGGAACTCAGAATGTGTGGATACTGCTGGTGTTTAATGAGACCTGTGATGTCAATTTTGCTTTCTTAAGTCCTTCTTCCCTACTGTTACAGGATTTCAAGACAGTTGATCTAAATCTGCAGCTTTTTATCTAACAATAAATTATAAACACAAGCATTGCCTGGAATGTTCTAGAAGAATCATAGGAGGACCACAAGTTGCTCAAAAGCCTGCAATTCAAGTAATCTGAGGATGCTGAAAAAAGTTTCCAGAGATGTGTGGTTAATATTCATCGTTATGTGCATTTTTTCCAACATGACTAAAAAAGCTTTTGGGCCAGTCTTGCATTCCTGCTCACCTAATCCAAACAATGACACTGTGCAATCAGTCACAGTGAACGAAGTGTGCTTTGTAAGCAGTCAACACTTCTCATTTTCTGAGCCCTGTCCAGGTCCACTCATCGTTTATCTGCTGAGAAACATGGCAGTCCCCTTCCTGATTTCTGCTGGCTGTCTCTGCTTTGAAAAGCACGTCTTGAAAGTTACTCTCTGATAAGTACAGAGCTATCTTTGTCACTGCCAAGTATTTAACTTTTGATCATTTTTGGGTTTGTATTTCTTTCCTTAAAGATATCTCTATATAAAGATGAATATACAATATTATTGTTTGGGACAGTTGGGCAAACATGTGCTATTTATACGGCCTGGCAGAATTATAACAGATACCAGCGAAAAGTTGTCTTAAATTGCCAGTAAGGGACCAGGCAACAACCAGAGCCGAAGCAGAAGTGCAGCTGAGCAAAAGAGGACAGTCAGGGCCCTTCAGAGTCCAGGGGCTCCCTGGGGGTGGCAGGGGCTGCCCATGGGTGTCCATCAGGGGCAGGGTCTGGTGGCCAGGGCCTGTGCCCGGGAGCCAGGAGAAGGGCAGACATTTGGGGCACTGAGGTAACCCCATCCCCAGGCATTGGGCACCTCCCTGGGATGGGCAGAGGCTGGGCAAAGATGTGGGCCTGTGGGTGCAGGTTGTGGCAGGATTTGGGCCTAGTGAGGGAAACCGGGTCCAGACATGGCGGCAGGAAGACCCAGCAAGGCTGAAGGTGGGCGCCTCAGCTGAGGCAGTCCCCAAAGGAAGGGGGTTCAGCCGTGGCCAGAGTGTTTTCCAGCTCTTCCTTTGGAGCAGTTCCTGCCATGGGCAAGCCAGCCCTGCCTGCCACCGTCTGAAGCCCCGGTAGGGCTGTGCTCAGGACAAGTCCCACAAAAGACTTCTTGAACAGCTAATAGCAATGTTTATATCAACAGGAACATATATAGTATTGCTGCTTCTACAATGCCTTAGGTATGTGAGGCATTTTATTGGCAAAGAGTGAGATAAATTTAGGTAAGATGTGCAAGGCAGCAGTTTCACATAGCTGAGTGCCATGGGCAGGGTTCCACAAGCAGTGCTCTGTGGCCAAGCTCCATCTGCAAGGCACAGCCATAGTAGTCACTAAATGAGCATGGAAAGGAAAAGGCCACTGGCCACTTAAGATCGACACTCAGGAAGTTCCTGTGCTAGTGGCTCATCTGAATCTGATACCAATTTACTGACTTTGTCTTCCTACTCTGAAGATGCTAGCTGGAGACCCAGGGTATGTGGGCATCCAGGAAAACCTGGGAACAACTCATTCTGATGGACAGAGGAGGCTGGAGGTAACATGCCCCATGTGCCTTTCAATTTTCAATTAAGTGCTGGCCAAGGCTTCTGGAGGACCTCACTGCTGTTTGGTCCTTAGCTTCCTACTCCAGCCATTGCTAACTGCCTTACAGTATCAGTAACCCATTTGGATGGATAAGGTTTCAGGAATTAAGGGGAAAATTCCAACGTAGGTGCACCTTGCCAATGAAATCATCTGCATACAAAGCAAAATGCAGTGCCTTGCTTGAGCATTATGGCTCCACTAATGGTACTGTTGAGTCCATGAGACTCAACATGAGAAAGGAAAAAAGTGAAAGTATGCTTCTGAGCTCACCAGGAACTGGGCTCAGAATTCACAGCTCCCGCTCTATTCTAATGTCTATGAAACTGGGACATCCTACCACATGAGAAGACCAAATCTGAACTACCCCAATGGCACCTATTACTAGATTACAACAGTCTTTGACTTGGTCAGAAATCAGAAACAGCAATCCAGCTGCTAGGGAAAAGACATTTTCCCCATGTGACTACCAGTTTCTGCTACATTCATACCCAAAGGCAGCTGTCATTCAAGAACTCTTGCCTATCATCAAAACTTAATTTGCAACTGAGAAGAGCAGCAATTGATAAACTGAAAAACAGTCTTCTATCTGAAATCAGAGGAGCTACTGCAATCCAGGTGCCACTGTCATTTTCACATTATCTGAGTGAAAGCAAAACATCTCTTCCTTCCACTAATCAATAAAAAGAACATTTGGGAAAAATGAGAATGTTCATAACCTTAACATTCCTTATTCTTGAATTAATTACACTATATTGACTCAACTGTATGCTTGGAAATGTAATATTTTGGTACACATGGAATTATTTACTGCATAAAATAAAGTAATTCCTATTTTTTCGTCAGAGGAAAATACTGTGCATTAATAATCAGATACACATATATGAAGAGAAAAGGCTTCTGAGCAACTATTTTGGAGCTCTGGCTTGGGAACAACCTTGCACCTTTTTGAGAAAGAGCTGCTTTCAAAGCATGCCTTCCCCTTTCTTCTTTTCTTCTGATAAATGCATGTAGCTTGTTAGTTTGTTTTATAAGTTCTGCAGAACTTAATCCAAAGTACTTGAGGATCTAGAGTAAATTGCTTCCCTATCGTAAACACACATATCTGTTAACAATAATGTAGAAATATTTTTTTTTTTTTTTTATATTTCACTATGTTTCTTAGAATTCATGCTGCTATATCCTTGCTGTTATTTGCCTACCATCATAATGTGTCATAAAATCATAGAATCATAGAATGGTTTGGGTTGGAAGGGACCTTAAAGATCATCAAGTTCCAAACTCCCTGCCATGGGCAGGGACACCTCCCACCAGACCAGGTTGCTCAAAGCCCTATCCAGCATGGTTTTGAACGCTTCCCGGGATAGGGCATCCACAACTTCTCTGGGAAACCGGTTCCAGTGTCTCACAACCCTCACAGTAAGGAATTTTTTCCTCGTATCTAATCTAAATCTCCCCTCTTTCAAATTAAAACCATTCCCCTTTGTCCTATCACTACATTCCCTGATAAAGCCTCCCTCCCCATCTCTCCTATAGGCCCCCTTTAGTTACTGGAAGGCTGTTATAAGGTCTCCCCGCAGCCTTCTCTTCTGCAGGCTGAACAACCCCAAGTCTCTCAGTCTGTCTTCATAGGAGAGGTGTTCCATCACTGTGATCATTTTTGTGGCCCTCCTCTGGACCCCTTCCAACAGGTCCATGTCCTTCCTGTGTTGAGGACTCCAGAGCTGCAAGTGGTACTCCAGGTGGGGTCTCACAAGAGCAGAGTAGAGGGGGGATAACAGCTCCCTCGATCTGCTGCAACCCAGGACAGGGTTGGTTTTCTGGGCTGCCAGCACACATTGCTGGGTTATGTTGAGTTTCTCATCCACCAACACCCCCAAGGCCTTCTCAGCAGGACTGCTCTTAATCCATTCTCCACCCAACCTGCATTTGTGCTTGGGATTGCTGTGTCTCAGGTGCAGGACCTTGCACTTGTCCTGATTGGACTTCATGAGGTTTGCATGGGCCCACCTCTCAAGCCTGTCCAGGTCCCTCTTGATGGCATCCCTTCCCCCCAACATGTTTACTGTGTCACAAAGCTTGGTGTCATCAGCAAACTTGCTGAGGGTGCACTCTATCCCACTGTCCCTGTCTCTGATAAAGATGTTAAACAGCACTGGTCCCAATACTGACCCCTGAAGAACGCCACGCATCACTGGTTTCCACTTGGACATTGAGCCATTGACCACAATCCTCTAAGTGCGGCTATCTAGCCGGTTCCTTATCTGCCGAGTAGTCCATCCATCAATCCATGCCTTTCCAATTTAGAGAGCAGGATGTCAAGTGGGACAGCGTCAAATGCTTTGTATCATTTAAAGGATAAATTAATTCAATAGGAACACAAATGTTAGTTCAAAGCTGGAGTCTGTGCTGTAATATTCATTCTAAACTACAGTGGAAATGAGTGAGAGCTCATTTCTTATGAGTTTCCAAAAAGCCTTGCTGAGTTCTCCCTCCCAGGTGGTAAGCAACCAGTGCTCCAAAGCTCAGCTGTTTCACTCCTTGTTCCCTTTAGAATTCACGAGCTTTCTGGTTAGTGATAAGCTGCCTCTAGGGTTTCTAATTAATAAATGCTGAGACCACAGAATGCAAAGTAATAACCTGGTATGGGTTCATTTTTCTGGTTCAAATGAATCAAAAAAATTTCAGTCATTTAACTTTGTCCTTCCATGTTTAATGTTGAATCAACTGTTGCCTGTCTAAATCATTCAAGTTTTATGCCAAAACAAATATCATCTGTCTTCTACAGCTGGCACACTGTTGGCTTAAAAATATAAAGCTGGCATGCAGTCTGTATCCTGTGTCCTGAGTACTTGGGCTGAAATAAAATTGATTGTATGCCCAAGATCTATTTTTCATTGAATATATATGTCTCAGTGATCTGGCAGTACACAGATCTGATATAAGTGACTTAAAAGCCACAGATACTTCTAATATCTGCCTAGCTCCATTTTTTGTTTCTTTTTTTTTAAACTTTTTTTTTTTCCCCAGATAACTGTCGCTTTAGGTTCAAAAGATAAGCTGTAGCTTAACTTATGGACTTGGATTAACTATATAGGAAGTTTCACATTGACTTCA
>KZ505670.1:882420-902635 GCA_002844005.1 Limosa lapponica baueri | reverse complement strand
AGTAATGACCTACGGGGTTGTGTGCTTCTGTACCTGCTCAGAGGCATCTGACACAATATGATTTTGGTATTTTTCATCGGTAAGCATTTTTATAGACCTTTCCTTGATCACAGTATCAGTTGGCATCGGGGTGGTGTATCTGACTCAGCAGATGCACATCTGATGGGACAACATATGTTGATACTACAAAGCAGTGGACAAAGGTGGATGCACGATTTTGCTGAGCTTGCAGGTCGCTGCCTCCCTTGTAGAGCTGCAATTTGAGAGGTTAGAAGTGTGGAAATTACTTAAAAGAATTTTCTCCAGTCTGTGTTTTGTTGGTGGGCAGACATGAAATGTGTTTAGAATTTACACAGATATTTGTCCTGTCCCCTAGAAAATGCTAACCTTCAAGTAAAAGAATCACAGTTAAAAATACACACTTTTATGTGAAACATGGGGTTTTGACAGTAATTATGATTTTGCCACTAAAGCTGCTTTAGCTAAGTGCTTGGGCATATGTTAAATTTCATGCACATGTGTAGCTCTGTTGAAAACAATAAATCTAGTCAGGTTGTTATTTATTGGCTTATGTGCTTTCCTGAAGTGGAATATAAGATGGGAGAAAAAAAAAGGAAAAAACAATGGAGATCTGGTGTAATTAAACTAACAGAAATTCATCACTCAATGTTACTGTAGTCTATTATGTCATTTAAATACAAAATTCATAGGCAAAAAACATGAAATATTGTTCATATTGGAGCATCTGCACTCCATGCACTGCTAGCATGCAACATTGGGGTTGAGCATGATAATTATATGTCATATTAAAGAAGTGGCTTAAGAAGTGAAGAGAAAAAAGCATGGTCCATTAGAAAGCTGAAGGAGAATGGAGAGAGTTGTGCTCCAGAGTTCTGCTCTTGTACTGAATAATGAAATTGCGTGTACACAAGGGCACACAGTACAGCAGAGTGAAAAACAGCTGGTGTTTCTCCTTTCTGTAATTAAATACTACAAGACAAAAAGTCCTGGAGAAATTTATGAGCAGACCTTCATAAATAGCAAGAAAGAAACGAGCAAACTCTACTTCCTGGCCTCTCTTTTTGTTGCCATATTTTCTTCTCTGGAAGACAGATGGACTGGAAAGGTGTGGGATCTCAGGATTGTCTGTAGGGTATGGGGGATGAGAAATCCTGTGATGTTCAAGTATCATAGCTATTCTCAATAGTTGTACAAAAAAGCACCTTTAACCTGGATACAGACAGATTTTATAGACAGCACAGAGCTATAGGAATAACAAAATTCATCAAGCTCCTCTGTGGTCTTATAGGCAGCAGAAATGTGCCATTGGTGATGGCAGCATGCTCCAATTTTACAGTTTATTTAAAAGCAGGCTGGGAGAGGACTGCTGTGGATGCAGGCTGCACCTGAAGTTTCAGTCTTTTGAGAGAGGAATGAGCAGTTTTCTGTCACCACTCTGAGACGTTCTCTGTCTTGTACCTCTGCCTTTCTCGTCTGTCCCTGTGCTTGGCTTAGATGGGAGTGAGAATTTTTATCACAGCACTCTCACCCCACTGCCTCACCAGAGCAATGGCCTCACCATTGCTGCTCCACTTCCAGTGGTGTGTCCCTTCTGCAAACTCACAGTGAGGGGGTGAGGAAGTTCCTCAATGCAACTTACAGTAGAGTAAAAAACACAACCAAAGCAAACACAAAAGCCAACTTGGTTTTTAAAGCAATTCCACTACTTAGACATACACGATTTAGGAAATCGGTTTGCCCTCTGGAGATTCTCAGAGATTAGGTTTCCCTTCCAAAGCCAGTGCTGACTGCAGGGCAGTTTGCAGAGAAGACGCATTCCTTCTCTAGGAAAACTTAGTAGCTTTAATATGCAGCCGGAGCCGGACAAAGCAAAAGCAGGTGCTCTGTGCTGGAGGAACGAGGTGGGGGGAGATGGTGATTTATGTTTAGAAAGGTTACATATTTTTTTCCAGACTTAGGAATGTTCTTTTTTTTATATTTTTAGTAAAAGGTTTCTGAGGGGAAAAAACCTGTGGTTTCAAGAGGATTTTTTCCCCAAGACATAGTACAGTTGTGCAAGAAATCTTTATTTTGTCTCTCCAAAATTTACTTCTCAAAACTGGAAATACTTGCTTTTTGTTTCTTCACTTTACTCACTTTATGACACCATTCATGTTCCCCTTATTTCTTGGTAGGCACATGAGGGAAGCCACAGGCGCTGTACTGCTGACTTGGGCATTTTAGCAATGTGTAGTGGCCCTGATCTACATGGGTATTTGATGTATGTGGCTATTGCTGTGAAAAGCTGCATTTAATTACTTTTTCCCCTCAAACATAAGGACTCTATTTTTATTTTTTTTAAACAATAACAAATTCCACAAGCAGGTCTCAATTAATTTGTATTTATTTTATCTTTTATTATATATACATGCATACATACACAAAACCTCCCTCCCTCCCACTCTGCCTCATTTTCAAGCTAGGCTAACATTTTAAGAAAAATATTTTATAAAAGACTAACCCAGTTATTAAGACATGCACTTACCCTCTGCATAACTGCCACCCAGCATAATCTAGGATAGTTGTGAGGGAGAGTCCTGCATCCCTTTTAAGCATATTTATTTATTTTATTGAGTTGTTTCGCTTATCGATTCATATAAACCACAGAAATGTTCTCAGAAACAGCTACTGCCCCCTGCTTCCCACTGAAGCAGTTATTTTCTATTCCCTCATGAACTGTTGAAGAAGAGAAACAGTTGGAAAAGAAGCAATAAGAATCTCTCTACTCTCTTCCCCAAAGCCCTAGGAACCGGATCTCTTAATACAGCAGGTAAAAAACCTAAACGAGTAAGTTAAATACATCTGTGGGGAAATTTAAGTTGGCATATAATGACCATTTCTTTTGCATGAAAGATTCTTTTGGTTCTAGAGGCGCTTCCTATTACTACAATAAAGACTATGTCTGTCTATCCATCGTACCTAGAACGGGAGGACCTCTGTAAGTCCACCTTTCTGCATCTAAGTGGTAAAATCGATCCATGTTTTTCCTCTGTCCTTTCCACTGGAATTTATAAAAAGCACTGCTACCATGTCATTGCTAAATACCAGGCTAGGCTGTTCACCTGGTAGAACGTATCCTCTGTGGCATAGTAATGTCCCTAGCACCATGCTGAGAAACTCTTTGCTGGTAATTCCTCAAATAGGATACAGTTACTTATTTAATTGTCTTCCATTGAACCCTCTTTCTCTGTTTCGTCAACGTTTGGTGCTTGTGGCTTATCTGTATTATGTGGTCAACAGTATGACAAATGGCCCATGAGGAGATTGGCTTCTGTTGAGAGTGTGGTCTGTGAAATAACATGATTCCAGCTGAATGCTTATCTGACTGAGCTAGTAAGAGACAGGGAGCCTTATTCCATTTAACAAAAATCTGAGTGGAAAGAATGGTTTCTATTACTTCCTTTCCAAGTCTACATAAATGATGAAGTCTTCGCTACCTCACATGGCATTTCTCAAAATATGGGGTTATAGTACATACCAGGTTGACTGGGATAGAACATCACCGCCATCCAAAAACGACATTGCTTTTCCAGTAAGCCAGAGAAATATGTGTCTTGAGTAATGCATAGCAAAAGAAATCTCTTTATGGCACTTTTGTTTTATTAATGTTTTCTTTCCACTTCTAGTGACTTACTTTTTTCTCTCCTCGCTGCTTTTTTCTTTCCCCAGTCCCTCAACCTTTCCTTTTCTGCCCATCTTTTTGGATTTATGGTGCAGATCATTGTTTTAGGGAAACATCACATGCTTTTTGTGCTGAATTCAATCTGCACAGAGAGCTCTGTGGTTTTTGTGCTGCAAATCTTACAATTACATAAAGAGAGAAGTTTGTCTAACTCACCTTCCCTTTCAATCACCATCATCACTATTGAGGAATCCCAGTCCCAGCCTTTCAGGCTTGCTGGGAAGGAAACTCCTAGGCCACAACCAGCTGAATCTCAGGACTGCCAGAGCCAGAACAGCTTCTTCAGGAAAGTGACAGGGCAGTTTCTGTTGCGAGTGAAGAACAACATATTTTATCCTGTTTTTGAAAACAGTTCCTCTTTTGTCCCTGTATGTTTCTCACCTGTGTAGCCTTCTTGTTACTTTGATCCTTCCTTCTCTCCTGCATATGCCTCTTCCTTTGCAAGCTTCTGAAAACTGTTCCAATTTTCAGTGTGTTTCATTAAGTCCTCCTCAAATAACAGCCCCAATGTATAACGTTTTCCTTTGTTTTGTTTGGAAAAGACAAGCTTTGGGTGTAAATCACATGCAGGGCAATATCTGTAATTACAGATAGAAGAACAAAGAGCTGATGGAGAAAGGAAAAGGCCAGTGCATAGGCAGTGGAGGTACTTAATTAGTGTACTTTCCACAGCTCTGTATATCCTTTAAAATTACTCTATGCACAAAACTTGGACAGAGTGAACAGAGGTAACTATACACAGTATCAGAGAAGGCTACTGCAGTTACTCTAGGCTGTGTACCTGTAGCATGCAGGTTTATATATCAATAATTGGTTCCTGTTCATGTCCCATAAGGACCTCCCTATTCACTATGCAAGTGCATGCCAACATCATGGGCTGAATCTCATTTCAGTGTCTGACCCAAAAGGAGAGTAAAAAGAGTTTCGGACACATTTAAACCTCCAGCCTTTTCAAAAGCCAGGAAACCTTTTGTGAAGTGACCAAAGTACCCTTGAATATGGGCAGGAAATGGAGACCTCTGGCTAGAGGCTTAGCTTTTGGGCTAATTCTTGAAATGGGCTCAGAGGGATGTGCTGAGTAAATATTTATATCATTCTAAGTGGAACACAATGGTACGGTAATTGAAACTGTGTACTGCTTTGTAGGAAGCAAATCTGTACTTTTTGCTGAAATGCACATCAGGTCTATTCCTCAGTTGCAGTAAACCAACACAGTTGCCTGAGAAAATTCAAATGAAGTTGTACTGATGGTTTGAATCAGGAAGATTCACCTTCTCCTAGCTGTTTTCAAATTCAGTGACTTGAACAAAAAAAATGCCTGCATGTATTTACAGCAATTTTACATCTAAATGTAGCACTTAAATGTGCGAATGCCCCATTTGACATTTAAGTTGGTCTGGACAGTTTTAGCTGAGTTCATCCTGAGCACAAATTGTGCTTCTTCTCTACACTCTTTAGGTTATCTAGTAGATGGTAGACACATATCTTGCATTTGCTGTAGCAGGGTGTATTTCTTCACTTGCCAGCTTTAGAGAGCACAGGTATTTTTTTTAACGAACTATTTTGTTTCTTGTTGGAAAGGGTATCCAGGGTTTAGATATAATCAGTCACTCCTTAATTGATTTCAAATGTTGAGATTCAACATAACATGAATTGAACCACTGAACTGTACTTCACCCACTACAGGTTTTCTTTATAGTCCTGTATTTTCTCATCCCTAAGGCTGTGGGATACAGAACTGATGTGATACTGCACTCCTGGCATTGCCGTGTGCACTGAAGTGAAACACATTGTGTGGGTCATGTAAAGCGGAAGCTCTTATTTCCTTTGGAGACAGTGACATCTGGAAACCCTGCCTCTCACGTTACTATGAGAAGGATCTCATCTGGGGAGAGCTGAGAAGTTGCAAGTGTCATTTCTGCATATCATCATTTTCCCAGCAGGGGAGTCCTCTCAAAGTCAAACAACTCACTTTACAGCTTCTGACATGTTTAATGAGAAGTAAAATAAATGCTACATTGCAGATGCACAGGTCCAAAAGCATTATTTTATTTCATGCCAGGCACACCCCTCTCATTCCAAACATTTAATTGGATCCACCACCATGACACGGTGAACTGGGAGAGGAAATGGAATCAGAAGCAATCAGAAAAATACAACAGATAAGGGAAGAGGGCAAGAAAATAGCACACAGCCTATGAGGACTCTGTGTGCCTCTGGAAACTACTGAACCAACCTCAGATAATCCCCTTTGCTAGGTTTGAGCAGTAGAGGAGAAGATTTTCTTTTGACAAATCAGGTGCAAAGCAACCTGGCAACTGCAAGTAGCAATTCAAGGAGTGAACAAAAGAACAAAGAAAGAGTCATTACAGTCATCACTCATGCAGACAGAGAGAGGAGAAAGTGAGGGGAGCTTTATTGCCATCGTGTACAGTATCAATCACCACATGTCAGTAAAGACTATTCTTTGTGCCAAATCCAAAAAGCTAGTCAATGAAAAAAATCTGCTTGTACTATGCACTTTCTGCTTCATCAGCCAAAGATGGCTGCATCACCAGTAACAGAACTCCTTTATACTATGGAGAATGCTTCAAATCTTTAATTGCTCCTAAGTTTATTTTTTCATATATGCATGGATTTTTTCTGCAAAGCTATCAAGATTTTGTCCAAGATATCTGATACAGGCCAACCAACGTTTGACTAGCTAAGCCTACTCCCCATTCAACTTATTCTCCACCACGTTCTTGGACTGGAGAAATAGTTCTAATGGAATATGTAAAAAAGTAGTTTCATATTTCTTGTCTAAAATATTCCAGAAGGTTTTTTACAAACCATGACAGAGAGAGGAAATAGCTGATGGAGATATTTTTCACAGTTGGCTAACCACAATATATAAACATACAGTTATGATAAATATCAATACTTTTTTTTTCTCAATTAAAATATGCATTACATAGCACCCAAGGGACTGCTGTATTCTGACTACTTCCAGACTTTTAACTTTCCATTGTTCATAATTTTTAAATGAGACGGGCTTGAAGAGCCATGGGAGTTTGAATATGAATTTTCCTTGGTGATTTTGTGACTGGTTAGAACTCAGAAATGAATGACACACTTTCTTGAAATGTCTTAGAATATCAAACTTCTTCCAAGAGACCTCTAAAAAACCTTGGAGCAGACACAGTGTTAAATTTTCATAGTCTTAACTACATTTTAATGGAATTTCTCTGAACTTTGTTAATACAGAGCTTAGGAGAACATAAAAGCTACTGCTCAGTGCAATACAAACTTCACCTTTTGAAAACAAGGAAATGCAATTCAGCTACCTACCTTCTCTTCTGCTTCTGGAGTGCCCTCTTGCACTGTATACCTTCTCTGTCCCTGCCCCTGAGCCCCCTGCTCTCTCCTTATACTCATGTTCCCTGTACATTCACTCTGACCAAAGAAAGCATCTGAGAAGCATCTGGAAGCATTATGAAGAGCTCATTGTACAGGATCTGTATGAGGGATCCCTTATTCACACAACCTGGTGACTTGCTCGGCTTTGTTTATACTCAGCTCTTGGTCAGGAAGTATGCCAGTATAATCCTAGCTACTATATCAGCATTAATTTCCTTGGAAAGTGTTCCTAAAATAAAACTGGAACCTGTATATAGATTCTTAAGCACCTTGAAATTGTCTTTTGCATCCAAAAATTTTGATGTCTGGGGTTATAGCTACACTATGAGATCTCTGTATGCTCCAAGCTTTCAGCTCTGAGTACACATATAATTGAACACAGCATCAGGATGAGATCCATGCAAATTCTAAGCCCTTCCTTATGACCTCCTGCATTCTCATTTTCTCATTTACTTGGAAGAGAAATCTTGCTTGCAGGAGAGAAAGTAGGCATAACACATTTCAGTCATTGCCCAGTCTGGATGACCCATGGCTCAGGACACAGACGTACACACTTTCTGTTCAGCTGTACATGCCCACATGAAACTTGCCAGAGGAACCCAATTAGGCAGGAGGTAGGAATAGCACAGATTCTCCAGAGGCCCCAAACATGAAGTTTAGCTTACTGTCACTGGGAGCAATGTCTCTCTGAGACTCCCAGGCACTGAGTCAGAGCATGTGTAGAGCTCCTTCGCTCCTCAACAGACACTAAGCCTCAACATTCACATGAAGCTTCTTTCAGCTCATTTTCCTGGCTGTCTTTGAGCTTCTAACTTAAACCTTGAGAAATTTTGTATGTGAACCCTTTCCCACTACCTGTTTGCCTAAAAGTCCGTGGCTTTTATGTGCTTGAGACATATCTGAAAGGCCTTGTTTCATTTTGGGAAAGGTTGAGCCAAGGTCTGAGCCTTAGTTGTACATATAAAATGAAGGATAAAGTGGTTGTGCGTGTTGCTTCATGGTACGGAAGAGGGGCACTTTGGAATCGATTGCTTAAATAGCCTTGGACCTGGGACACTAACCCTACCTTGCAGCCTCGAGAGACGAACAATTTTCCAAACAGTCAGGGTTATATGTGAATTTTGAAGTACTTGGAATAGCCATCTTTGAAACACTAAACCACTGTCAATCCCACCTATAACTCAGTCTTTATTCTGGCACTGTTCCCATTTAATTCTGTGACGTTTTTGAGTAAAGAATGATTAAAAACCAAGTATGAACCTCAGAATTTTTCCATGTACTATAATGCTGAGACACTGCATGCTGCCATGTCAGCTCCAGAAATCCATGTTTTCCTGGCAAGACTTCCCAGTTTGATGTATAGTTTACTGACCTCTTCACACTCCCTTCCAAATGCAGCTGTAATGAGGAGTTACTTATGGCCATACGTTTAAGTTGAGGAGTTCTTTCATGCCTGTCTCTAGGATACAATTTAGCAGTTGCCATTTGAGATTCCTCAAGTTTCATGGGTGAAAGAACTAACAAAAAATCTTATAAGTTTGTGGTACTAGAAGCATCAGGCATTTCCCCAATAGATTTTACTCTTAGATCAACATTCTTTTATAAATTGGATACATAGAACTGCCATGAAAATATGTCAGACATGCAAAATTTTCCTGAAAAATATAAAGGATCATCTACACTTTGTGAGAAATCTTTTTTTTTATTTTGCATGCCACTTCTCTGGAAGATCTGTTTTCCTGCAAGGCTCCTTTCTACTTCCAGAAGTTTATACAAAGAGCATCACATTTTGTCTTCATGTCGCCTGCTTGAAACATGAACCGTATATTTACAGTTTTTTCCTTCATGCTTTAAGCTTCAGAAAACTGTACTGATGCCATTTCAGTTTGCATCTGTCCATAAAGTAAGTCCAAATTCATTTTTCAATCAGTGCAGAATTAAAGGATTTTTTTCTTTGTTCAACCATACTTAACTTCAACCTTTTGGACTAGTCCAAGATTTAGAGAGAAATTTTTTATTAGAATAATCACTCAACAGATCATGGTCTAACTAGGAAAAATTCCTTGATCCTCCCATCCTAAGAACATTCCTATACGGTGAGGGTCAACTTCTATTTCCTACTGACATAAATCTCTTCTGTTTGCTTAATATTTGGTAGTGTAGTTAATCTGATACTTCTGGATTATCCCAAGGCATCCAGTAACAACTGCTATATACATGATAGGAATGTTACACGCAGTGCAGATATCAGCATCTCTGTGTTAAGGCTATCTGATTCTCTTTTTATAGGATTTCAAGTTTTTTTCCATGCTAGTACTCTAAACTAAAATTTTCTGGTTTTGAGACTGTCTCAGAGGTAATTTTTAAAAAAGTTTCAGAAAAAATAGTTAGGAAGGTTCTTTCTGAGGTTGGAATGAGGGCATCTTATGTTTGATACGTGCAACTCATACGTAGAAGTCATTTAGAGGAATATGTGTCCTCATTTTTGGAATAAAATTTCAAAAATCAATTAAAAGAGGAAGTAGCCTGACTTGGAAATATCAAGAATGCAGTTTGGGAGTTACTTTGAAGAGCAGATCAGGGAAGTCAGGAGTGTGGGAAAGTAGAGTTGGTCAGGAGATAGCAACAAGAAAGCTGATCTGGGCACTTGACAAGAGAGATCAAGGCAGAAAGGACAGCTTGTGATTGGGGTCACATATGGGGGTCAGATAAGGGGAGAGGGTTAGACAGAAGAAAGACATAGAAGTATAGCAGCAAGAAAAGAAGAAATCATAGAATCATAGAATGGCTTGGGTTGGAAAGGACCCTAAAGATCATCTAATTCCAGCCCCCCAGCCATGGGCAGAGACACCTTCCACTGGACCAGGTTGCTCAAAGACCCATCCAACCTGATCTTGAACACTTCCAGGGATGGGGCATCCACAACTTCTCTGGGGAACCTACTCCAGTGTCTCACCACCCTCAGAGTAAATATTTTCATCCTATTATCTAATCTAAAAGAGAAGCTGACTTGGTAGACAATTCTTACAGATTAACACTCCCACTGCAGAACTAACCTTTTAAATGTCCGAGTCCATGGCTCCCAAGAGATATGTGTGAAACCTGTAGGAAAGTGTTGGACCACCCTTGTCCAAAGCCTGAGTCATTACTCAGCCACTGCTTTTCCCACTGTCTCTGCAATGTCTGACAGAAGTCTGTTCTGATTATCCAACCTGTGGGTAAATGTAGTTTGAAATGAAGGAATTTCTGAGTATTTTCAATAGATCTCATATCACTTTGTGAACCTTTAAATAACGAGGCGTGGTACAAGAGCTGGAAAAATTTGTTCTTTTTACCCTACCAGTTTGAGCTTCTAATGGGCTTTTCTTGCTGTTATAGAGCTTGGAAGGTCAATAAGAGATTAACTCCCTTTCAGAATCTGGTTTTTGGGAGTCCAGCCAGTTCTATATGTGAATTTAGCGCGTTACCTTCACCTGTTTCTGTGTGATGGGCTCAATGACCTCATTCATTCACTGTGAGACTTAAAGTACTCATTCTTCTTTGTCTTCACTGTTACTTTTCAGTATTTGCATTTTCCACATTTGTTTTTTTTTTGGCTACGCATTGAATTGTGAAGCCAGGTAACAACTTGCTAGTCAAAGAACAAATTATGAACTCATAGAGACTTTAAGCAGGAAAAGCCAAAGGGACCTTGGAAAGGTTAGTTAGGTGGCAACACTTAAGGAAAAAAAATCTGTTCAGGCTTATCAGAACAATGTGTGAACTCTGACACCTCAGCCATTTACTCTCACTGTAACCTTTAAAGGCATGTTTTGTTCATTTTGGTCTTTGGTAAGCACCTCTGGATCTTGTTCATTTTAGACTTGCTTTTGGGAGGGGAAGAGTCATCCTCTGGAAATGCCTGTGTCTCTGTGCTGACCACAGAAAGAGGCAGTCTAAGACTATCTAAGTGTTGTATAACCAGTTTCGGAGTTAAGTGAGAAAAATACATATTTTTATAGTTGGCTCTCAACCCATTACAATTGGAATTTTCCAAAATCTCACTTTCCTACTTGACATTTTTTCTTCCTTAGCAAGCATAATCCCATTAGTTTTAAAATTCTCCCTATGGAACTTCTCTTTTTCCTTGTGGAAATAAGAAAAAACAATGAACACTTTATTTTGGGTTTTGGTTTTTTTTGTTGTTGTTTGTTTGTTTTTTGTTTGTTTTTTTTTTTTTAATTTAACTGGGAAAGAATTCTCTTTGACATCTTTGTAAGTTGTCATGAAGGTGCAGAATGGACCTAAACAGAGAATGTCCATAAAACGACACCGTTCCATGATTCTGTGCCATGACCTGGTTACCATTTTTACAGTGCAGAGACGTACACCAAATCTGCTTTCTATCATAAAGGCAGATGACTAAATGTAGTTGTGAAATAGGTTGCCTATAAAGCAATCCAGTAAAGATCAAAGAAAGTCTTGGGCTGGCTTTGTGTTATGAAAGCTCTTAAACACATTTCCTTTTGGCTGTGCGTTCAACCTTACACAGACTTCTATGATGCAGAAGTCTGATGACGTTTTAATTATATCTGGGACTGAATTTCTAAGAAAATCAGCATTATAACCAGCCAAACCTCAGAAAAGAGTTTTCATTCTCTTTTTTCCAACAATAATCTGAGATCATTTTATTTTGCAGCACCACAGACATTCTTACATAGATCTGACTTTTGGAGGCCACATGTCTAAGGCAGTTGGAAGCTACTGATTTTTCTGGCAGAACTAATCACTGCAGGTTTATATGATAAGGTCAGACTGTGTCCTACCAGGAGCAGAAGTAACTATTGTATGTTTAAAAGAAAGATGATAGACACCCTCTTAACTGAGATAGGAGCAATGGTCACTGAACAACTCGTATACCTGTGGCTACACCACATCATTAGCCAGATGTTTTTCAAGCTTGTTTGAACCACAACGCCTGTAAGTTTAATTGTTACTGTTTTTCTGTGATTTGTTAAAGCTGTCAATCTGCTGATCATCTCATAGCAGTCTTTAAGTGACACACAACAACAGAGAGACACATAACCCAAATTTACATCCTGTTCACACTGGGCTGATGCACAATTCTGTCAGTGGAGAAAGCAGGGTGAAAAGGCAAGCTAACATTTCAGCATCAAAAAACGACCCTGTAAGAGCCACTTAAGCCACGTGGTACAAATAACCTCATCCTCTGATTACATTCCTCTCATTTGCTCCCTTAAGAAGATGGTTTAAGGGATTTGAAGCAGTATTTCACTGAATATATCTGACTCCATAGTCCATATATCCCCACAAGGAACCCTGGGTTGGCTGAAGGGATTGCACCATTTCCATTTATACAGTGAAATTCACTCTTTTATAGGTAGTGTCTAGCTTTACTTTACAATCCAAGAGGCTGACATGGTAATTCTAGACAAAGGTCAGGCAGTTAGGTTTTTATTAATTACTAAAAACTTCATTTCCAACATATAAAGAACCTCAATCTAATTTTGGCAGACAAAATGTACACGCAGCTATTCATGCTCCAAATATTCCACTAATTTACATATACTGGAAATGAATATGAGAAAATCATAACAGCAAGAGAGCACTGAGGAATTTAATAAAGGACACAAATCAGGAGTTAGTTAACTATCTGTGATATTGTGAAAAATAAACAACTTTTAAACATCTAATAAACTTTCACTGAATTTGAAAACATAAACTTTGTTTATTATATTGAAAAAGGCTTCTCATTACACATAAGAGTGTAGCCTCAAGGGAACTCACGTGGGTGTAGCTTATTGAAAGTTATAGCTACAGTTCTTAGTCAAAGAGGTTGACACTGCAAATATGCCTTACTGGCTACTTTCTGTCTGAAGAGGAATGCATTAGAGCTGATGAAGAACGTTTCTTCAGTATCAAACCTGAGTAGGGCCATAGACTGTCTACTAACATCTTCTTATGACAGTAATATTATGTAAACCATACAGAAAACTGAAATTTTAAACTAAGTCTAAAAGCCTTTTAAAGGAACTACTACAAATATCCATCTTATTTTTCACCTAGTATCCAAAATTCAGCGGCAGGAATATCACTTTCCCCCCCAAGTTCTATAAAGAAATTGAAAAATAACCCCACATAGAAGCCTATTTCTCACAAATTGTAGAATTACATCACCATAGACTTATTCTCTAGGAGCTAGTCATTCTGACTGTATTGAGCTGATTAAAAAACAGAAGTCCAATTGCCAGTTACTTTTGAATGTGGGAGTCAATGGCATTTTACTGTGATTTTGGATGTTTGAAAGAATAAATAAAGATATATAGCCAGCTTCATGTTAAAAGGTCTTCAATTCTGTTTGGATGCACAGGGTGATAGTTGGGTACCTCTCTCTGCCATCCTGAAGTACATCAATCTGCCATAGTAATTCTGGGGCCCAAAGGAAGGAAGAAGCTGAACGGCAGCTAATATAACAAGGCATTTGTATAATTTAACAAAATTATTTATCAGAGTTACACTATCTACTTTAAAAGAAAAATCTGGTTGAATTTTTCTCTCTCAGTACTGAGAGCACTCAAGAAATTTAGTAGGAAAGCTAGTAAAAAAATATGTTCTCTTCTTATTTTCTATATGGGCATTTCTTACTCAAGCCTATAGCCTTACTTATACAGCAAGTTCCATTTCAGCCAGAGACAAGAATATTTATGTGTACACAGAGCCATCAACACCTCTTCTTGATAAGTGTAACAGGTGTAACAGTACATAATTAAAATTATTTACATTTTTGGGACATCTTCCACCTCAAAATAGAAAAACACCCTCAGGCATGACTAATCCATTAAATAAATGGTTCCATGAGGGAAGTAAGAATATTACAGACATGACAGAAAGGAGTAGATCTTGCCAAACAATAAGAAGATTTTTAATGAAAAAGATGTTTGTTTTTTCCTAATTTTCTTTCGGATTGTAACATACAAATTCAGCAGTGTTGTATGTTTTAGAATTTTTTCATTAGGACAAGAAATCTAATTTTCCTGGAGAGCAGGATCAAGAAAATAATGAAATGTTTTTTCTGAGCAAACTCTTCTGCTGTTATGTATATCAAGTGTTTGTCAGTTATTTTCCCTAGAATCTTTTCAACATAGATCTGTCATAGATACAAAGCTGTTGTAAGAAGAGCATAGTAACTGTTGTAGTAATAGCTGTAAGTGAGAGATCTTCACTGTGGGTGGCTGAAGAGTTTGTAATGCAGAGAGGGCCCACAAGGGGCTCTTCTCAATACAACTACGTTCAGTAGTTGTATGGACCTGAAACAATGAACTAAAACTGCTGAGGTTTTCAGATTACATAAAATTTGGGGTGGTCTCCCTTAAAAACATGTATTTTAATTCAATGCAATGTGAGAGCATAGGCATTAATTACTCTAATATGGAGGTTTTAAGTGTCATTATGTGATAATTAATTGAACAATGCATCCAAGACTATGTTAGGGTTATGAAAAAACATGTAAACCTTGGATGTACATACATAGGCAAATATTGAGTAGAACAGGGAAGATATTTTTATCACTCATTTGACTGGAAAGCCATATCATTTCTGGTTTTCATGTTTCAGAAATATACATTGATTTTGAACGCAAGGCAAAAAAAAAAGAAAAAGACAAAAAAGAAAAAATATAAGAAAAGGAAAATGGAATAAAGGTTACTGAAAAAGAATGAGAATATCTGAGCAGGAAGAAAAGCCCAGACTCCCAGACTCAGACACGCTCAAAATTTACATCATCAAATAATCTCTGTACCAGGGCTCTGAAGGAACTGGCATGGGAGGTTCCAAATCCAGTAGTAAGTAATTTGAGTGAATCTGTCTCATCTGGGACAGGTGAGGGGAAAGATATGGGACAGATCTGGGCAAATTAATATACATATATTTCATAAAGGAGAAGAGAAAGCAAATCATATCTCAATAATGCTCAAAGACTTTAGACTAAATACTTGTAGGAAAGTAATGGAAGATTGGTGAGGAGGACTGTAAATACGCTCAAGTGACTCGCATGTGGGGTGCTGGAAAACACATGTATCACACTAATTGTTGCTTAGTTTTGTGTGCTCGACAAGTAGAACATCTGCACTTAGATAACATAGTCCTGGGATGGACTCAGGGGCACCTTATCAAACACGCCTGAGATTCCTGCCATGCTGTTGAAGAGATCAAAGCAGAGCAGAAAACTCTGCCTGCCAGAATCCTTGAAATACAGGCCCAAACAGCAAGTGGGAGCTCTCTCACTCTCTCACTCCCTTGCTAACAAGGACTCTCTTGCTAATAAGGACTCTCGCTCTGCAGTGCCTGCGTCCCCTGCTTGCCTGCCTCTGCCCGGGTCCTGCTTCAGAGGTTCCCCCATCCATGAGGTATTGAGATTAAATTTGTTCTTTGCCCTTAATCCATGGTTTTGCGATTGTTCCTGTGTCCTGCCTGCATTGGCTCACACAATACTGCATCAAAAAATAAGTGAAGATAGGGAGAAAAAACTGGATAAAAGCAAGATGGATTTACCAAAGGAAGCTCACGGTACCTTTTATGCTAAGATAGACCTTGTAGAGAAGGAAAATGCAAAATATCTAATTCTGCAGCTAGCAAAACATTAAGCCCAGTGGCAAATGGAGAATTACTAGTCAAACTGCAGAATATGACGAGTGCTACAATAGCTGAACTTTTGAAAGAAAAGCCATCCAGGCTGGCAGATAAGTAGCTAGGAAGCTGCCTTAAGAGTGACATTGTCTGAGGGTTATTATTAACCTGGTTTCTAGAAGTTTTCTGAATGGAGTTTGATAAATATGCAAGAGATTAGACCTGTAAGTGGATATCTGGACTTGAATCCAGATTTTCTATATTTTTTAACAACTGTTAAATGTCACCTTCATTGAGGATTTGGGGGCAGAAGAGGAGGAATAACAGAAGTGAGGAATAACAACAAGCACAATTCAAATTAAGTGAAGAATTGCTGGTTTGCCTTTTTAATTCTGAGAAAAATGTATTAAGTCCAAATGAAAAGACAAATGAAATGCATTCTGCTGTATTTGAACAAGGGGTGTATGATGACAGGATTAACATATATTATATGATTAACCAAAAGAAATAGAAGTCAAACATTCTTACCCAAGATGGGTCTGAAATTCAGCATCTCTAATCTAGCATAATACAAGTAGCTTCCAGAGATACCATAGTGAGGCACATGTCTTTGAACAGTCACACACTTATGTTCACAGAAATGCATTAACAGAACACCACACAAACCTCAGCAACGTATAGGTATCCGCCACCAGTGATGTGAAAACAGACTCATCCCCACCTCTGCAAAAAATTTACCAAATTGCAAAAATGCCACAACTATCAACTTTACTACTTCTTTTTTCTCAGTGCTGTGAACCATGCAAATCACCATGCAAATTTAAGATGCATTATGTGGTTAGCTGAGAGAAAAATAAGAGAGTTTCTGATCAGCAGAGCTTTTCTCGAGGTAGAACCAGCTTTGTTCTTGTGTGGTTTCCTAGAAGTGAATCTTCTCAAAACTTAACATAACCAACTAAATGAATGCAAGACAATAATAAACATTAATGTCCCTCTTCATTTGATGAATATCAGTCCATTCCTGTGCACCCATTTCCAGCATATCATTGTGAGCATTCATGGAAAGGAAAATGAAGAAATGTTAAGAAAATAATGTCACTAGGGAGAAATGCAGTGAATTACTGTAAGGTAAGTAAATAAGCATGACTATTAATATCAGTAAACCATACATAGGTTGAATTATGTCACTATTGATTAGCTTAGAATTTTTATTGCCAGAAATTATGTATCAAAATAGGAAGAGTATGTTTTGTAGGCAGGGGAATGAATTACAGTTTCCTTACAGTCTTTTGGCTGATGTGAAGCCAATTAGTTCTTGAATAGAGTGAAACGTAGAACTAATTACAAATAAATAAATAAATGAATAAAAAGCTAATAACTTTCAAGAAGCGGCAAGTCTGCAATAAATGTGTGTGGAGATACATTTTTTTGTTTCTGGTGTATGCTCTAATAGATGTTTTTCCCATTGCTCTAGTTTCCCCAGCATTTCATTATATGACTATATCAAATTGACTAGTCTATGGTTATCACCAGAGCAAATTTCTCCCTGTTTACTTTTCAAAGTACCAGAGACAGCCACGATGAAACAAGGAACATAGCAGCAAAAGTTAATTTCTTCACCTTTGAACTATTTCAGTGGGATTTTTGAAATTATTTAATTCTATGTGGATGATGGCTTTCAGAGCCATTTCAGAGCAAAATGGATGCTTATAAGGATGGATACTTTACAAGTCCCACATTTAATATGTAAGCCCAAGTATTTGTTTGGGAAGTGATAGTGTGCTGACTGGGGAGCTGAAATGCTGCCATTTGACTCCTCTGACCATTCACAGCTAAGCAAGATGACTTGGATTTTAAATATTCATCAACAATGCAAGTAACGGCTATATGAGCACGTTATATTACGTACTCAAATAATTAATGTGCTAGGGGAAGCTGTGGTCTGTGTGTGGATGTTCTTATGAGGGGAAAAAGAGGCAAAACACACATTAGAGTGAAAAAAAAAATATGGGAATTATTTGTTCAGCTTTAATCATCATAATCATTATCAGGCCACAGCTGAATGACGCTCTTTCTCCCAGTTAGAGATCCGTAGCCAGCTGTAGTAGTTTCATGAATTGCTTTCTTTCATCTCTTCACTTCATCCTGTGGGATTCATGACTCCATCTGTGGGAGTTTTGAACATATGGAGAGATATCAAACCCCCAGACTGTTCTCTGTGGCCTTTCAAACTTCTTGCAATCAATTTCAATTCTTTGAGTATGGGTTTTTGTGCCCTGTTGGGGCTTTCATCCATTCCGTTTCTTTACCCAGTTCTGCCCCTTGATCTCTTCAGACTCTGTGAATCCTGCGTTTTAGAGACGCACTGTACCTGGTAAGACCATACTTTGCTGTTGGTCAGCCACCCTGATGTATCCATCTATAGAAAAAAGGAGAACAAGGGGAAGGTTGCAGATGACCAGGCCCTTGCCAAGAGGAGGGGGATAGCATGGCAGAGGCAGCACCCTCAGGCATGGGGCTGCAGGTCTGTCCAGGAGAGGGACTCCCATCCTCTGTTTGCACCCAAAGTCCCTGCAGGATGGGTTCCCACAGCCACAAACACATGCAGCAGTGGGAATAACCCGCACTCCATGGGGCGGTTGTGCGGGTAAGGCAAGGACCTTGCACGATTCTGGTGAAACACAAACATGGGTCTTATTGCAATAAGAAAAAAATCCTTTTGGACTTAGATCGTTCAAACATTTGCTACAACTTGTTAAGTCCTAGGTAAGCGTTTAGGATTTAATTTCACTGAAATAAGTGAAAAGAAGCTAGGCCCGAGCCTTCAAAGGCAGTTTGGCTCTTAACTCCTATGGAAATGAATGGCATCTAGTCCCCTGAACAACTTTTATCATCTGGATGAGCCACTGAAGTTTTCATTTTTGTTCTGTTCACTTGCTCCTCAACTAAAATACTACTATCAACTTCAGTATGTTTTACTTCTAAATAAGGAACTGAATCCAAACCGTCTACTAAAAGCTTTGAGATTTGGGCTGTTTTTTGACATATGTAAATACAACAGACCAAATTCCATTTGACATACAGAAAGCACAATATTGTGAATAAAATAAAATTATAATATTACAGCCTGGATAATAAGGATAATCTTAGCTGTTTAAAAGTCAGTGCAGTAGTGATGTATTCTTTTTGCGTTATAAGTGAAAATATCAATACCTTTGTGATAGAATGTGAGACTATGTTAAAAAGTTGTAATAAAAACAGGTCTTTGGTAATAAATCTGTTCTGAATCTAGTAAAAGGGGTTTTTTGGAACACAGAGCAACAATGTGGGATTTACTGAACATTTTCAGTGCTCATTTACATTGCACTTTGTAGGGGAATGTTCCTTTTTGTAGGCTGAAAATATTTGGCAGCTCTATCATGTTCGGCAGCTCACATGTGGGGAAAGAATACAAAAATTCTGTAAAATAGTTAAGGACACATTTAACAGTCTGTAGATGGATATTTGTTTTGTCATATTGTCCTGGTTTGAGGACACGTATGTACTGTAAGAAGAGGGAAGAAACTGTTTCCAGATTAAAGTTTCCGACTGCGAGTTAGAAGCCTAGGGCTCTGCTTACAGCTCTTTCCATAAGTTATTGTGTGACACCAGTTAAATCATGTAGGAACCAATTTAGCAAAACACTTAAACATGTGCTTAGTTTTAAACTCGAAGTCCTCCTGTTGATGCCACTGAACAAGCTTTTGTGTATAAGCATTTTCTTGAGTAAAGGCAAAGTTTGTAAATGGTGGTAGCAAGATTTCCCTCTTTGACAAGATTATTGTAAAAGTGTACCAGCTGTACTTGTACGGCCCTTGGCCATTTCCTTTGAGAGAATGCGTTAGCATTTGCATCTGGATACATTTTATACCTGGAAATTATTTAAAGAAGGTTGAATATAAAACACTTGTCCCACTATATCAAAGAATGGAAAACTAAGTACCTGGTTATGACACCCATTTTTTTTCTGACTGCTTCTGACTACCAGAAATTAAACCAAAGCATACATAAAGCTCTGTCAAAAGTAACTTTTTCCTTCATCATAGATGAATTCACTGCTCCTTCTGTAATCTATTCCAGTATTCAAAATCTGCATTTAGCTGGAGTACTTACAACATGTTGTCTGAGGAACCACCCAGGTCTTTCTCACTATCACTACAACCTCATTCAGAAAGCTGAATGGCTGAGTCACACACTGATCTGAAGTCATCTGTTTCAGATTTGGAACCCAGATATAGTGAACTATGAAAATCAAACCTCACCATAAAAAGAAAAAACTGCATTGCTATATCTCATATATTTGTTTGGAATTTAAAAAAAAAAGCAAAAAACCCCCAACAAACCAGCAAAAAAGTGTCATCTTCATTTTACCACTGAGTTTCACAGATCTTACGTTAGTAGAAATATAGA
>KZ505670.1:853627-882410 GCA_002844005.1 Limosa lapponica baueri | reverse complement strand
AAAAAAAGCAAAAAACCCCCAACAAACCAGCAAAAAAGTGTCATCTTCATTTTACCACTGAGTTTCACAGATCTTACGTTAGTAGAAATATAGAATATAAATCCACAGATGTTCCAGTAGCCCTTACAAAGTAAACTTGGAGATTCACGGATTTCAAGGCTTTTGAGAACTGTTAAAATATTCAATCTAACCCATGTAAGAGAGGCTTGGAGTCTTACCTTATTGCTATTGTACTGGTATCAGTAACCAGCTGCTCATAGAAGGTCAGCCATTCCAGGGACAACACTTTGAGCTTGTGAAAATGATTACATTTACGAGATTAACTTTGTTGACATTACATGGGAAATCAAAACATTGTGCTGCAGTTACTATTTTTTTTTTAACCTGGAGTACAGAATGAAGTTGATGCTATGTAAGGTAGTTCATGACCTGTACCATCAACACTGGAGAACCACTGTGGACCAGCCTCTTCCTGCTCATACTTCTGTCTTCTAGTTCTGGTATGCCTATGTAGAAGTTAAAAAAAGATTATTTACTGTGTAAATCAATGCTCACAGAGTTGTTATCCTCAGTGTATAATAAGTGCAATAATAATAATTTCCCGCAAAGTAGCAATTATAGACATTTAAAGGGTCTTTGTGGGAATATTGATGCTCTTACATGGTGATTTTATAGGCTATCATAATGCATCTGATATTCACTGATGTTGGAATCCATAAGGCATGGGAAGATATTGCCTCAAAGAATAAAGACTAGACACAGACACAGAAGAACTGAGTAGCAGTCCTAAATCATCAGTTTGTTGCGTAAGCTCTGCAACTTTCTTTCCTTTCTGTTCCTCTGCCTGTAGTAAATATGTACAACAGATGAAAAAGGCATTATTAGAGCTAATCCTTGCCATTAATAATGATGATGATTTATTGTTACCTGTTCTTATATCAAGTTTGGTAATTCCTAAGAATGAAGCAGGATGATGAAAATAGAATAAGTGTAACCATCTAACTTTAGGAATTCCCATGAAATGTGCAACCACAATGTGATGCTTTCAGACATTGAAAATGGGAATTATTCATGTAAGTCTTCACTCACACACATAAAAGTTGCAGCATAATGTCCATTATTTTATGAATGTGTAGTCTTCAGTAAAAATAACGTAATCTGTATATACAATCTATGACATAATTAAAAAGCTCTCGTGGCACGCATGAAACTAAACTTTCTCTTGTCTTCTGACTCTACTGAAATTGCTGTGAAAAATTCTTCATGTCTGTGGGACAGTATTTCAGAAAGAATGTTTATCAGCACCAGGAGAGAATCCAGGACTGCAGGATAAGACCTGAAGGACTCCTCATCATATTTGTGTAATTAGATCCATTTCAATTAGTGAGGATGCTTTTGTGAGAAAAGAAAAAAAAGTCGATCAGGATTTCACCCAGCAAAACTCATGGAGTTTGTTCTCTGGCATCATGCCACAGTAGCTTCAATTTTATCAGAAAAGCAATAAAAAAAAAAATTCTAGTGTGCATTGTGTATTCTACTTCTTTGGTGGGATTTCTTCTAATGTAGGAGAGTTCAAGCCTTGCCCCAAACTAAGCTAAGTTAGAATGTCAGTGATAAACTCTTAGGCAAAACCAAGGATTATTTGATGGAGATCCAGCAAATCACAGTTCTTTCTGAGAACCAGAATCCATACCAGAATCCTGCCATTCCCAGTGATTTTCAGTAATGCTCACATGGTCTAAAATGGAAATCCCCTAGGGCTGGTGCAAAATGGAAAAAAAAAAAAGCAAAATCCCAAACAGTAGACTGAAAAATGCAAAGGGAGGTGACATAAAGTAATGAGAAGTTGAGGACCTGTGGTCATGCCTGATGTGTCAATCTGAAGCAAAATGCAATGAATGGTAAAACACCACAGAAAACCATTAGTATGAGAACTATGGTTACGTCACTAGTGTTCTTAAATGTTAGTAAACATGACTTTATTATCTCTCTAATTACCACTTGTCACTTTCACCTTGTACTGAAAAAACAGGGAGATTGAGAAACATGAATGCAATCCCAATGTTTGCGTGTGTACATTGGCTAGCTGGGGAAAGCAGAGTGCGTGTTCATTCCTGTGAGCCTTTCCGACAGGAATCTTGGAAAGGATAGGATGTTTACCTCTTCCAAGGTGGCCTGGGAAAAGTGAGCAGTGAGCATTTTCACAGTCGTGGAAAGAAGAGAAGCAAATCTGTCTTCTCAAAGGTCATCATCCTGTATATAAATCACTCCACTTGAAACAATATGTTATCAGTCCTTCATTCCTGCAACGCCCACAGAGATGGAAAGAAGAGTTTTGTTATGAGGTAGCTGGTTAAAAGCAGGCACAATAAAATTTGTCTCTTTGCTTCGCACTGTCTTTTTACTGATTTAACAATTTCCACTGTAAAAAGTGCTTGCATATGAATGTACCAGTAGTAAACTGCACTGTGTCAGAGATATCTTCTAGGTCTCTTAAACACTTCTCTGCCCTCTCTTCTCCAGCTGTAAACCTAGAGCATCTTCCTGACAAGAGTTGTGCCAGTGCTGTTCAAAGTCTTGTGGAAAACACACCGTACAACTACATATATAGATACAAAGACTAAGTCTTAATATAGTGGGGGAAATGAGTAAACTCAGTAGAATTTGAGGTTTTGTGAACTTCATTAGCTATTTTTTAAAATTCTTGAGGTTTCGCAAAACTGAAAACCAAATGTCTTAGGAAGACAAAAAAGCCCTCTCCCTCCTAGCTTGGCTCAGTCCCCTGGACCCTGTGAGAAAGGGGAAGGCTCCTTGGCTCCCACTACCCTGCAAGGCCAAGGCCAGCCAAGTTGGAAGGAGCTTCCATGGCAAAAGGAAAGGCAGCGATGCTTGTGTTGGCATTTTCTGCTCTAGTGACAGATTGAGTCTTTCGAAGTCTTCTGAGTTCTGAAACATCAACACCTTTTTCTACTGGAATTTCAAATTGTGATGAGCAAAGTTGATGACTTCCTATGCTGTTTTTTCTTTAACATTTGTGGTGTTTAGCATCTTTTTTTAAAACATTTTTTGTGTTTATCCACCTATATATTTGACAGGGCTCCATTCCTTGGATTCTCCAAGCAACTAAGCCAAATCCATGTGTCTTTGCATCAGCTGCAGGATCTTTCCACAGATACTCTGCAACCCCAGTTCAGGCCTCAGCAGTGGGGATCCTGGTCTTCTCGTTTGACTTCTGAAATGTTTCAGCATGTCAGGGCAGATCCCGTGGACCCACCATGGGATTCCATTATGCTGCTCCACACGGAGCATGGTGCCTTCAGCCTCGCTGGCTGCTCCTCAGCAGGGTGACCCACTGGTCCAAGTGCTGGGACTGGATCCTTTGCTTGTGGAGACACTTTCCAGTCCTCCCAACGAGACTGGCAGCAGCATAAGAGCGAGATTTCTTGTGTTCTGCTTTCATTAGCCTGAGGCAAGGCTCTCTCCACCAGGAGCGGCCTGAGCGAGCCCACCGTGCCTTCACTGAGATCTAAGGGATGGTGCTGCATCCCACGGAGGAAAGAGGGAAAAAGGGACGGGGGTGCTGGGGCTCACTTGAGAAGCTGCTCCAATAAGCACTTTACAAACGGCGGGAGGGGGGAGAAGGTGACTGGGGCATGTCTCCTTTAAAAAAAAAAAAGGATAAAAATGAGAGGACTAGGACCTCGGGAAGGCTGAATTTTGCTGCAGTGGCGGCAGGACCGCGGAGCTCGCTCTCTCTCTCAGCCGACAGGGCTTCGCGAAGCCCCCGGCCAGGCCGGGCCGGAGGGGCCGGTGCCGCTCTCCCCGGCCGCGGGGACCGGGCTCGGGACTCCCCGGCGGCGAGTCCCGGCAGCGCAGGGAGCCCCGCTGCCGGGGCCTGGCGCCGCCTCCCGGGGGCTCCGCCGCGCCGGGCGGGCCGCCCCCGTTCCCCCGCGACACCCAGGCAAGGCAGGGGGCACGACGAGCGGCTCTCCGCCACCTCTCTCCGCCCCTCTGCGCCGCTCCGCACCCTGGGGGGAGGCCCCGGCCGCCCGCACCGCCTCCCGCACCGCCTGCGGAGGGCGGTGGGGCGGTGCCGGGGAGGGCCGGGCCCGGGATGGCCTGGCAGGTAAGCGAACGCTGGGGAGGGGGCGGTGGGTGGGCGGCGGTGGCGGGGGGGAGCTGCTTGTGTCACGGCCGCGGAGGGGCTGATTGACAGCGGGGGCCCGGCCCGCAGCCCATAAAAGCGGCGGCGCGGGGCGCGGGGCCGTGGTGGGACTTGCGACGGCGGCAGGGACCCGCGCTCTGCTCCTCACCGCCACCGCCGAGCTTCAGCGCGCCGCCGGCTCCCCCCATGCCAGGTGAGGCGCAAGGCGGGGAGGCGCCGTGCCCCGCCGTGAAGCCCCCGCCGGGGCCGGGGGAGGTGGTGGCGGCGGCGGCGGCGGGGGGCTGCTCCGACCGGAGCTCGGCGTGGGGCAGCCGGGTGAGCGCCCCTCGCTGCCATTCCTCCGCCGGTACTGGGGGTGAGAGATGAAGGGACTTGCCTTGGGGACGGCTCGGCGGAGGTGGATGTGCGGCACCTGCCCGGTGCCCCGTCGGGGCTGTGCCTGAGCCGTGCCGGCAGGGTCCCGCTGGGGAGCCGGTGGGTCTAGGGGATAAGACGGGCTTCCCGGAGTCTGCCGGTAATTGGTGTTAGCGGTGGTACCTCGGGGTGACAGGTGATGAGGCAACAAGACAATATTGGCAGTAGAAGGTGGCATCCCTGAGTCCTTCCAAAAATGTGTGGAGTTAGCACAGCGTTGAAGGGATGTGGCTGTATGCAGGGAAAGGAATGTCCATGCATTCCCGTGGACGCAGTCTGTGCCATTCATTGCGAGTGCGAGCGCATATGGGGATGCAATTATGTGGCTTAGAACTGCACAGTGGTGGAGGGCAAAAATAGCACCACATCGAAAGTTTATTTATCCAGCAATGGGATCAGAGAGGATTGTAAGAATGGGTAAATTATATATATATATACACACATACAAGAAAGAGAGAGGAGTTTGTACGATGGCACTGGAAAAGGTACTGAAAAGTACCTCTAGTAGTCAGACCCAGTGTCTACTGAGATTCCATTATCCTACAAGGAATTTCAGTTGAACATTGTGCTCTAAAGATGCCACTACTAGTACGCTGTATCTCCTGCAGTGTCATGTGGTCCCTATGCCAGCTGCTGAACAATTATGGAGAAAATAATAGTGTATATTTTCTGTATGTCTTTACTTTTTATTATTAGAGACATTTGCATAAAAAGGAGTTTTATTGTCAAGAATTCCTACTCCCTTCACTTGATGTCACGTTTTACTTCTGGCATCGAGGATAACCCCAGAATAGGTATTACAGGAATCAGACAAAAGAGAAATTCTGGTTTTATATGTATAGTTGCTTATAATGAGAGTTCTGTTTATGGCATTTCATGAGGTAAATTCAAATATTTGTAGTTGATAAATATTTTTTCCCTAATACTTACTACTTTTTGATTTATTCATAGGAGTTATGCTGCAGAGGAGTGGGCTGTTCTGGCTTGCTGTGTTGATAACCCTGTGGGTTTCCTCGAGTGCTCAGGGTGAGTTCTGACACCTCTTAACTACATACAGAGTAACTTCCAAGGCTAAAAGTTGGTGTAAAACATTGGTTTACCTGAGCTACAGTGGGCAAAGTAATCATATGATTTTTTTACAAGTGCCTGCAATAGTAGTTGCTGAAGTTTCTATTCAGTAGATACACCTTACTACTGTTAAATGAAGATTCCCCTATAAATATTGAAAAATTTTTTTCACTAGAAATTGTTGACCAAAATGTATATAATCTCAGAAATAATTTCTATTATACTCTCCTCTGCAGTGGTAAAATAAACAGAATCATTGAGTGGGGTGAACAATTGAAAGAGATAGAGGTAGAGAAGTAGACCTCTACAGACCAAATATAAATAGCATGTAAACTGGCACAGTGCCAGGCCATCATTTGCATCTGACTTCTTGGCCTGAATCTTTAAAAAGCAAGTCTCTTGCTTCCTGTTGTCATATGGCCACATGGCTTCTCATAATTTGATTTTTATTAGCTAGCAGTCAAAATACAGATATTGGTTCAACTTCCTTATATTTATATATATAAAAAATATTCAGTGTTTACATTGCTATGTGCATCCATGCATAAGCATATACATGAACATACAGCATGTATCTATATACAAGTGTATATTATATAGTGCTATAAAATATATAGCCATATGTTTAGTTATAGAATCAAACATATTTATATCTACACAGAGAGAAGGGGAGAATTATCATGTAAATGAATATGGCAGGTGGAAAATACGATTCACTTGCATGCTAGTAGGGACAGTTCTGTTTGTGGAAGTAGGAGAGTACTGGGTTTACTCTGCTGATCTTCAGGTCTGTCTCATAATTGCAGTTACCAAGTATATTCTGCAGAGTTGTATTTCTTATAACACTTTTTGTAGACACATTGTCACACACTGTTAACTTTTTCAGATGGTGACAAGGAAGAGGAGACTACCTTTGATTTACTCCAAATCAGTAACATAAACCGAAAGACAATCGGAGCAAAAGTGTTTCGGGGTCCAGACCCCACTATCCCAGCTTATCGTTTCATTCGGTTTGACCATATACCTCCGTGTAAACCAGAGAAATTAAAAAAGATTGTCAAACTCATACGGCAAAATGAGGGCTTTATCCTTTCAGCCACCCTGAGACAGGACAGGCAATCTAGAGGCACTATCCTTGCTTTAGAGGGTCCTGGCATCAGTGAGAGGCAGTTTGAGATTATTTCCAATGGCCGGGCCAACACCCTGGACCTTATCTATTGGGTGGATGGCTTCCAGAACGTGATTTCCCTGGAAGACGTGGACCTTGCTGATTCACAGTGGAAGAATCTCACCGTGCAAATAACAGGGGAGAACTACAACCTCTATGTTGGCTGTGACCTTATTGACAGCTTCATCCTGGAGGAGCCTTTCTATGAGCAGCTGAAAGCAGAGAACAGCAGAATGTATGTGGCGAAAGGGTCCATTCGGGAGAATCATTTCAGGGTAGGTAACCTGGAAGAGCTCGGGTCACTGGTGAGGTAAGAACATAGCTGCAACTAGTTTGAGAAGATGCAATAGGTGCAGTTTTGTTGTCCCATCACCTCTTGGATTTGGTGGGATCACAAGTGTTCCTAAGCAGAATTTCTCTGGAGTGTGTTTTTATTCATTGCTGGATCTGTGTAGTGTGAATTTGGGGGTTCCTGAAAACAAAGGACTAGTAAAGCGATGTCTAAGGCCAGGAAAAGTGCACAAAATGAGTTTAAAGGCTTTCCTATCCAACCATCCACTTTCTTTTCCAGATTTAAGACTTCAGAACATGTTGCATTTTTTGTGGTGGTTTGTAGAAGTCTTTGGAAATGTCTTGAAAGCTTATTTTTCTGTTGAAATATGTCTGTTCAAGTCATAGGAACCTGTCAATATTTGTTAAGTTTTTTTTGAAAAAGAAAGATGGAGGAAAGAAAGACACTTTAATGGAGCTGAAGCATATGGTGTTGGCCCATCCCCTAACAGAGTATCCTGATTTGCCATTCTGAATAAACTTTTGTTTCAATTTAGAAAAAAAAAAGGGAAAAAATAGAGAACAAAATGTTTTGATCAGTCCTGTAAATAAGACTTTTCTTTCTTTTTTTTTTTTTGTGGAAAACACTTAAGCACTTGTGGAAACAACTCTTTTGTTTTAAAATGAAGGAATTAGAAACTTTCTGGTTTTCCTATAAAATGAGAGTTTCTTCCTACCTCATACAGTGATGTCATCTGGCCCAAGTGCTTTAAGGGTGGCTTCTTTTCACTCACAGCTGAAATCAAACTTGAACTGACAGTTTCAACAGTTTGAAAAGCTCTTTCCCATCCTGTTCTGCCATCTACTTGTCGGTCAGAGCATGACATGCTGGAACGTGGTTCCATGGGGTGACCAGTTTTGGCAGGAAAGCCAGAAATTCTTGCCCACAGCCTCTCCATTTCTGCCTCCCTTCCTAGACCATCAGTTCTGCTCACAGAACTGTTTTTGGAGCTGTACTGTTTAGTGGGTCACTAAAGTAATCTGGTGTTTTTTTTTTTTTTAAAGTGGAACAGATGCTAGTCTGGCTTTATAGTGTTGTCTCAGGGTATTGCCACCACAATTGAGGAGATAGTGAAGTATGGTACATGAGAATGACTGGCTAAGGAGGGGAATGCAATGGGTCAGGAACTTCAAAAGTTGGCTTTGACCTCATGACAATGTCTCATAGAACTACAATCTAAAATTAGCTCCATGGAAATGGAAATTTGAGCTTATTGCTGATTAATAAATATTTCATTATGACCTATTTCAGAACATACCTGGTTTTGTTGCTTATAGCATTGAAATTGTATGTAACAAAACTATTTTTTTTTCAGTGTGTGCCAAGTTGAATGTCTCATAGATTGTTTTTTACATATTTACTTATGGCTAAATCCAGTCAGTATCATGGGTTTAAGACTGACCATTTATTGGTTAATCCTAAATTGATCTAACTATTTTTTTTTAATCATTATTACAGGGTCTTTTGCAAAATATTCAATTAATATTTGACACTTCAATAGAGGATGTTCTACGTAAAAAAGGATGCCAGAGGAGCCAGTCAAGTAAGGCTTTTTTACCTGTTTACTGTTCAGTTGACTCTGAAAATGAGAAACGTCCATGGTGACATGTTATCCTAAAGCCATGCAACAGATCTCTCTGAAATGGTAGAGGAATCTTATTTAAAAAAGAAAAAGAAAATTCAGCTGCTTTTTGGTGGTATTAGGAATATATTTGTAAGTCATACTGAGATACTATTTCTACACTCTAGGCTACTATTTTAGTTCTTAATGTTTAGATTCATATCTCTGAGCTTCTGTTTTTGAGTTGGGAGAAAAGCTGTCAGGCAAGAAATTATTAGAAATAGAAGGAAAAATGCATATGTATGAAAATATCTACATTCTTCCAAGAGATTTCCATGATTCTTTGAGCACAAGACTGGAAAAGTTGCTTCTAAATTCTGCTACTGAGTCTTAATGGGCCCATAAGCAAGTCATCAAGTCTTAAAGACACTGAGTTCCTCAGCAATAAGTTTGTTGACTGAAAGAGCCGTTGGGTTTAAATCGCCAAGTGTTGTTAATCAAAACAACCTAAGGAAAAAAAGAAAAAGCCAAAAGGGGTACGGAAGGCATGTATGTGACAAGCTGCCATGTGTTCTTGTTAGTCCAGTTCATGCTGACCTCACCAGGAGGGGAGCCCTCTGTGTGTGGGAGTATATTGAATTCATCATGAAAGAGTTGTGAAAATTTGTCAAGCATGCACTAAGGTTTTATACTTCAGTTCATGGGAGGTGCTGGCTATTTTACTTTCCAGTGTTTGTAACTGGCAGGAGCTCAGTTAAGAATCAGAGACAGCTGATTCCACCAGAGGAATATGGTAGGTACACAAGGCAGTCAGGACTTTGGGTTTTTGCTTGAAGCTTTTGACAGAAATAAAGGCACTTCATACGTTATTTCACCAAAGCATGGGACATAGAGCAAATCAATTAAGCAAACTTTTTCCTTGTTCATGCAAACCCCAGAAATTAAAGAGTGAGTAGCAGGTCTTAACTTGTAAAAGGGGCCCAGAGTATTAAGATTTTGTAAAGAAAACTCTCTAAGATATATAAATGTGTGTGTATATATAGGGGTGTGTATATATGCATATGCACAAAAAATTAACGGAGCTTGCTAGTCTCTTTTTAAATCTTGATAAAGGATATTGCTTGGTTATTTCATACATTCCAAAGGTGTGCCTGGCTGCAGGACCTCAGACCCAAATGTGATGATGTGTTAGAAATGAGTCATGTGGGCTAGAATAGAAGTGGCCTTAGATGGCACAGACAAGAAGATACACCCTCATTTGTTGGTTGTCATCTACCCCAGCCAAGCTGTTTTCTGTACTCAGAAACTACTCAGAACTACTTATTACTGGTTTTAAGTTTTGTTAGTGGAAGAAAATGCCTGAGGAGCAGAACTGCTATGGGAAAACAGAATGTGTATTTAGGTGTAATTGTAATATGAATAAAAGAGAAGGATGGTTTAACGAATGATGCAGTTCTGCTATCCTACTTCATTTACCAGTAGAACCAAAATTCCCAGAAGGTGAAGTAGAACCTTGAGGGCACATTCAGCGGTCAAAGACAGAATAGTCTCATCCAACTGGATGAGGTCCCTAGATTGAACCAGCAAAGCCAACAAAAGAGGGTGTCTTCAAACGTTTCACGTTATTATCAGTTGGGCAAATGTTTAGAAATATCATCAAATAAAAATGGGAGGTTACTAACTTCTACTCTGAAGTGGAAAACAGTGGGAGCCTAAAGGAATAATTGCATTCTTGATGCTGCTATGTACCTTAAGAGGCAGCTTTTGCAGCTAATAACCAGCAGATAATATTTTTTACTGTATTTGTTATCACATTTGTCCAATAACTTATACAGGTTTTGTTTTTTTGTTTTATCCTTCTTGGTAAGTGTTAGCAAATAGTTCAATTCACAGTATTTTTACTTTTACTTTGCAACACCAAGAGAATACTGCAGGATGGAAATTACTTGTGCAACAACAGAAGAGGGCTAATGGCACGCTGTGGCTTGAGGCCATCAAAATTACTTGAGAGGCTTGCTGATGCAATGGCTGATTTTCTGGCATTGCCTATCCAGTTGAAAAGCCATGGCAATATGCTACTGGCCACAAGGTAGATAAGTATTTTCCCGTTTTGATGGCTCACCTGTTGAGCTAGGGTAGACACTAAGATGCCAAATTTACATGTGAGAGTCCCAGATGGCAGATGTTACCAGAAAAATGCCCTCAGCTCTGAGGACAGGACTGTGTCTTTCTACTGCATCTTTAATCCTAGTATGAGAATGTGAGGTATGGTGAAATGGTAGCTTGGGATTGCTGTTGGGTTGAGGGTAGGAAAGTATCTCTGTAGTGTGGTGTCTTCAAATACTTTAGGCCAGACTTACACACAGCACAGGGTACCAGAGATGACAAAAACATGCCAAATAGGCACATCAATAAAATCCCTTCTTCGACTAGATCAACAGAATGACATTTGCATATGTGAAAGGATGCACATTCTGCTCTTCTGGTTTCTCATTTTAAAGATAATCATGTGGCCCTTAGGAAATTAGCAGGAAGCCAGCGGCAGAGAACTGATTTCCCAATGATCCCCAGGCATCTTCTTTCAGTCGCTGCCAAGTATCAGTAGGAAGTGTGGATTTAGTTCTTCTAACATAGTTTTGGTTTATGTTTCCTGCTGAGATTGCAGCTTTATTAATGTCCTCAGAATGTTCCGGTCAAGGCACACTCCATGTTGGCTTGAAAAATATGAAATTAATGACCTGAGAAGTGCTATGGGGGAATCTGAGAAACCTAGTCTTTCAATGCGGTAGGAAAATTGCATTCTTTCCAGGGAATCAAAAAGGAGCTGAAGTCAACAGTTATGACACGAGTTCTGATCTGCTATGTGGTATATCGGTTTTCTCCCATCCTGTAAGTGAAGCTGGATAATTACGTCAACTCTGGAATACTGTGAAGAATTTATTGTAGACCTTGGCTAGTGGCAGATACTTCATAGCTAATTGAAAAGCAAATCAAGCCAACTGCTTTAAGTATGGTTGAGAAGTAATTATTTAATGTCATCTTATGGGTTGATTCTTTGTTTTTTTATTTTTAGCCTTCTAAACGAATGACAAATACTACTGCTCCCATTTTCATTGCTTGTACATTTAAATATAAAACTTTACATTGGATAATCAAGCATCAGAAAGCCCTCAAAATTTATAAAGCATTGCCACCTTCTGTGGCTTGTCAACACTGAATAGTATTGGGATGTTTTGAAGCATATGTTTTATAGCTCACATTCTTGTGCTGATTTTTTCATTTTAACTTCCTATATTCTTTACTTCTCTTTTCTGGTTGGTAAGCTTGAGTTATTACAATGTTCCTAAGTCTGGTAAACAAGTCTTTATCAAGAGATAGAGCAGCATGGATAGATATAGTATTATTGATACCAAAGTTGAATGTACCATTGAGTCCTTAGAGAAAGCTTCCATGGAATCCATGAGATATTTACCTGGTGGAGATTTAAATGCTTAACAGAATGCAGACTATTTTATTTAATTATCTTCGTTCTTTTTTTGTTAAGTCCTGCTGATACTTTCTGTTGCATTCCTTCCCAAGAACTTGCTATAGACAGGTCTTTTAAACTGATAGAATGTGTCCAGTTCTCCCTGTATTGCGCACATGCGGTTCTGTTTTAATTATGGTCTGCCTGATCAAGGAGTGTTTGGAGTGATAAATCAAATATTCAGCCTGAACTTCGCTTAACCTCCATTTCACTTTCAGAATAATTCTATCTTTTCCTCTGCATCAAGAAAATGGGATAGCTCATGAAAAAATATGAAACCTTTCATGGCTCTAAGTGCATAAAATGGGTTTGCTTTTTTAATGCTGTGTCCTTTTGTTATGCCTTCTTCATAAATTAATATGTTGCAGTGCCAACAATGTTTTAAAGTTAGGGCCATGTGGGGCACAGCTTGGGTCTTAATTTTGGAAAGGGAAAGCCTATAATTTGAACCAGCTGACATCTAACCCCTCTCTTTTATTCATGGGTATAATCTAGCAGAAAGCTGTGCCAAAATAGATGTGTTTAAACCCTACCCATGGGTGCCAATCTGTGAGTTCAGCAAAAATCTGTAATCTGTGGAAGAATTTTGTATATGCAGCTCTTCTTTTTTCCTCTTTTGCTACCAGCTGAAGTGAACACCATCAACGAGAGCACTGAAATCCTTCACTTGAGCCCTGCTGTCACAACTGAGTATGTGGGTGAGAAGCCAGAGAAGAAGGCTGAATTCTGTGACCGCTCCTGTGAAGAGCTGGGAACGATGTTCACAGAGCTCACCGGCCTGCGCATTGTGGTGAACAACTTGGCTGATAACCTCCAAAAAGTGGTAGGTACCTGTAAGTCTGAAGAACCGAAAGAAGTCTGTTGTGCGGTACTCTTTCCTTCTTTGTTTTATACCACAGGTGGTTGGAAGTTTCTGCATGTACGTATGCATGCCTGTTGGTATATCTGCATAATGTAGAGATGACCTACATTTTCAGGGGGACTAGTTAAATAGTTCTTGAGTATAACACTTTAATGAAGTCTTGGTTTTCACAGACTGGGTTTAAAAGAACACACACACGTGCACTCATACACAGAGGAAATCAATCCTCTTAAAGGTACTGCAGGTTTGGAAATTGAAAGCTAACAAACCCAACAAATCTTGCCTGTATACTGTTGAGGCATTGTTACTATGCTTACGCCATTTATGAATATATCAGCAAGTGGCTACACAGGATACGTACACTGTAAGTAAATGTATGGGATTTTCATAGTTGACCTAAGAGGGTGACATATTACTGAGGTCTGCACCTCTTCTTGTTCTGAATAAGTTACTTCGTTTTGAAGGAAGTTTATTACTATGCCATATGTCTCAGGGCTAAAATCTTCCCATCTAAAGATGAGTTGTATTGTGCTACTAAGAACAGATTTCCCTTAGTATTGTGTGGCTGTGTTTGTACTATTAGCTGAAGAATTGCTATGCAGTATTGCATTACCTGAGATCATCTACTTTATGTACATAAATATGTAAAAAATACACTTTTCTTTTTAAGGAAGAATGAAATCCAGTGGTATCTCAGTTTTGCCTTATTTAAAATGATTTGTTTACGAAGTACGCGTTTATTTTTTTTTTCCCCATTTGCTTTATCCTCTAGTCTGAAGAGAACCAAATTATGTGGGAATTGATTGGGCCTAACAAAACACTGAAGAACCAGTCAGTTTGCTGGCAGGATGGTCGTGTCTTTACAGATAATGAAAGCTGGATTGTAGATAGCTGCACAAAATGCACCTGCCAGGTAAGGTTTTGAACACGTTATTCTTCTCTGCAAAAATGGATAGTTGGTTTGCTCCAGATTAGGCCAAGATCTGAGTAAGTGTGACCTGGACTTACTGATATTCATAAAAAGTAGCCCCTATGTTTATGACATTTAGAACAAAAAAAAAGAGTTTTCACACATGAAACTTTCCCTAGATGCCCACCTTTATTTGCCTCTGTATGTGAGCATGTCAGTAAGTTGGTTTCTTTGCCTGTAGGATTCTAAAATCGTGTGCCATCAAATCACCTGCCCAGCAGTCTCCTGTGCCGATCCATCTTTTGTTGAAGGTGAATGCTGTCCAGTCTGCTCTCACTGTGAGTAGTTAGCCAAAGACAAAGATACTCTTTGGCAATATTTAAAATAGCTACTGCTGTGCTGGAGAGGTCAAAACAAGTAAGAGCCTGAGGCAGGTAAGATCAAATGAAAGGATAATATGAAGTAATTTGGCTGCTTGAAGTTACTTTCTGGAGGAGTTGGTCTCTCTTCAGTGATTATATTGGTTGCTTAAAAGTGAGCTGATAATTTGTCAAGCTGAGGTGGACACTGAAGATTAGATGTGTACTCCTCTAAGGCAAGGAGTTGGTTTGCAGTAGCACTGTGCACTATTGTTTCTTTTCCATACTGCCTGGTTAAAACAGACAAACATAAGTTAGGATGTCTTCTTGTCTCCTTGTGGAGGATGTTGAAGTTCCAGATCAAAAGTTTCATGCAGTTTCATGCAATATTTATTAAGTGTGCAAGTTATTTTTCCTCTGTTGTTGTCATGCTGTTACTCTGTTTTATTTCTTCTCTGTCATATATCCTCTTTTGATAGAATGCTCTACTTATGTGGAACAGATTGTCAAGGTTCATTTAAGACATCATTTCAGGCTATGATCTAGATTTTGGAGTGACAATAGTTCCAGTAATTTCACTAAGTAGGTGACTTCAGTGTGGGTTAAATACTATACAGGTCTATTACGGACAAAAGCAGTTACATAGATGTTCTAAATAAAAATGCATTGGAATATACTCAGAGTTTTTTGCCTACTCAAGCATAGAGCATATTAAGATGTGCTCTTGATCACATTCACCATCATGTTGTGTTCAGATGTGGGGTCACATCTTATCATACTGATCTAGATTCTGAAGTCAAAGGCAGTTGGAACTCAAGGTTTTGGCTCAGTCCATTCTAGAGATGAGATGATCTTCTTCCTCCAATGGTCAGTGCCTTGTGCAAACACTACACAGAAGTTCATGAAGATGCAGGATTTTCATTTGTGATAACCTCTCATTACACTAAACCATAATCCCTAACTTCAGTGGCAGCTTGGGAAAGCAAAATTAGAAGAAGAAAGGACAAGTCATGTGTTCTACGGACAGAGAAGTGAAAATCTGACCAGGATAATAGAACAACTTTCAATGCTAAGTACGTTTTTGTACCTTTTGCTCTGCAGCTGATGACAGTGAGGAAGGCTGGTCCCCGTGGTCAGACTGGACAAAGTGCTCAGTTACCTGTGGCTCTGGGACTCAGATGCGAGGGAGGTCGTGTGATGTCACCAGGAGTGCTTGTACAGGACCACACATCCAGACAAGGATGTGCAGCTTTAAGAAATGTGACCATCGCAGTAAGTAAAAAAATTTCTTCCTTTTTTAAAGCTTCTTTGGACTTCTCTAAGTGAAAACAAGCTTAGTCTGAGTTTGGCATGAACACTCACTAGTCAGAACAGTATGTATTTAAACACTCATATGTGCGTAGCTGAAGTAGCTATCATTAGATTCTTTGTTCCCATCCCCCTCCCCCCCTTGAATATTTTTCCTGACAACTTAATAGGTATGTGCATTCTGGACTCAGCTCTGTTAAACAAAAAGATAGTGGGTGATTTTTAAGTAAAATATCTAACATGCATGTTAGTCATATGTTGGTCACTCAGCTTCTTCAGAAAGCTGTACTTGAGTGTCTGAGCTGGGCTTTGTAAATGACAGGGGTAGGAAAGAGATGGGACATTCATCAGATGTGGTGAGAGTCTTATTAGAAGGTTAACTTCACAAGTGAGTTTGTATTACTGCTGCAGGTGAGTTATTTCCTTGAGTTTTGCTCTTTTCTCTGGCAGTACGTCAAGATGGTGGCTGGAGTCACTGGTCTCCCTGGTCTTCCTGTTCCGTTACCTGCGGAGTAGGAAATATTACCCGCATCCGCCTCTGCAATTCCCCCATTCCCCAGATGGGTGGGAAAAACTGTGTGGGAAATGGACGTGAAACAGAGAAGTGTGAGAAGGTTCCATGTCCAGGTATGTCTGTGGTCTTGAATCCAAGGTGATGCAATAATAATCCATCTGAACTTCTTCTCTTTATTCAGATCTAAATTACAGTGAGTTTCTATGATGGAAAATATAATTTGTAGCTTAGTAGCACTAAAGTGTGCTCTTAAAATGAAGACAGCAATGCAGTCAGAGGCTTTGGAAACCTCCTAAATTATGACTTGGCTTTAAACATTAAGAGTTTGGGAAATTTTCATGTTATAACTTAGTGATTTATCTCTGCATATCAAAAAATATAAACAATTTCTATCTAAAAGGAAGCTGATACTGTACATGTTAGGAATAGACATATAGTCCCCCAATAGCCAGGTTTCTTTGAAAGTATGCACACATATTTGACAAATATTCAACACATTTAATTGTTATTATAATTCTTTCTTCCTCATCTATACTTTCTAACCTTTTTAGAGAACATTCATTCCATTCACTTTCACTTTCCTTTCATATAATTTTTCCTCACTTTTTTCCTTTTGTGTATCTTCATTTCCTCCTCTGTTCAGCCTTTCCTTTCTACTTAATGGATATGATCTTGAAACTGATGTCAAGCTTCTAGCCCAATAGTACTTAAATAGCAACAGACACTTCATCTATTTTTTTGATCTACCTGTGCATGTGAAATTAATGAAAGGGTTATTCATTTAAGGACACACCCTATTGCCCTTATGGTTTTTTGCAGTACTGAGAACAAACAGAGTTTGCTTCAAAGATGTTTGTATACCAAGAAAATTCAGGATTAATGACAACAGAATCAGTAGCTGTACCAATACAAAACGTGCAGAAGAATCATTGAAATAAGTTATTTATATTGAGTCAAGCAATACTATTGAAGATACACTGATGCATGGATTACAAACAAAGAATAATAGCTGAACCTTACTGAGCATACTGTTGCCATAAAAAAGCCATAGAGCTCAGGTTCGGCTCAGCAGAAGTTTATATCCCGTGGTCACACCGTGCTTTCTGTACAAGATGAAAGCTTAGTAGGGAGTTTTGAAGAAATTGTTCTGATCAACTTAAATGGAAATACACCATGCCAGTGGGCACAACGTGTTGTTTTAATTATTGGCCAAAAAAATGCCCATAAGAATAAATATTTGGTTTTTTGTTTCTGAAATGCTCTCATCTCAGCATAAGGCTTTGCCAGTGTCTTTCCTCCTATGTGCATAGTGAGAAACTGTCTCCAGGGAGGAATCCGAAGAAAGGGTTGCTGTCACTGGCATCAGATGTTGTCCCCAGTATATTGCCTATGATACTCTTCTCTCTTCTGCATATCCTAGTCAACGGCCAGTGGGGTCCTTGGTCTCCATGGTCTGCCTGTACTGTAACCTGTGGAGGAGGAATTCGTGAGAGATCTCGCCTCTGTAACAGTCCAGAGCCACAGTACGGAGGAAAGCCATGTGTGGGAGATACCAAGCAACATGATATGTGCAATAAGAAAGATTGCCCAATTGGTTGGTATTTAGTCATTCTTTATGCAGTCTGAATAATTATTATTGCTGTTGTTTCTTTAATAAATAATTATGAATGGACACTACAAAAATCTACTAATTATACCTTTGTTTCAGGAAAGTACATTTAACTATTTTGGGTGCTGCTTAGATCAGTGGGATTTTATACATATTCTTAATACTTACTTCTCCTGAACAAGGATGAATTTCTTAAACAGGCTTCCATATGCTGTAATGCATTCAATTGGATGTAGCAATCTGTAGTATTTTTATATTAAATCAATAGTATATTAAATGCATTTTATAACCTTAATTCTAAGGGTTTTCATAAGTCTGTTGCATCAGATGTGATTTAAGCTAATGAACAGAGAATACCTGTTTCTTAAATGAAGTGTTACATACCTTTTATGCTTCTAACTTAATTTACACTTTTATGTGCCTTTGCCAGATGGGTGTTTGTCAAATCCTTGCTTTCCTGGAGCAGAATGCAATAGTTACCCAGATGGGTCTTGGTCATGTGGCCCATGCCCAGCAGGTTACCTTGGCAATGGTACAGTCTGTGAGGATCTTGATGAGGTATTGACTTTGTTTCCATTAACATCAGGAAATCACTGTGAAATGTTTGTTATTTGGGAATTGTACAGCGGTCTAATTGGTTTCTTCTTTCTTTCATTTCCTGCAGTGTATAGCTGTGTCAGATGTTTGCTTTAAGGTGAATCAGGTCCATCGCTGTGTGAACACGAATCCAGGTTTCCACTGCTTGCCATGTCCTCCACGCTATAAAGGAAGTCAGCCCTATGGCGTAGGGCTGGAAGCTGCCAAGACGGAGAAGCAAGTAAGTGATATCAAAGAGAATTTGATGGCTTTGAAACCAAGTAACTTTCACCTGACAATACCTGTGAATGTGATAAACTTGGGTACCAAACAAAGACAACCCGAAATAGATAACTGCTATTCCAGGGTATTTTTGGTTCAAGTAACAAAATACTGAATTTGGGGTTGAGTTTTTCTTCAGGGTTTTATTTTCTCTGGGCATTTGTACAGTTGCACCAAATGAGTGTAAAATGCCAGGAGCAAGCATTCCCCTGCTTTGCACTCCTTTCTCTCAGGTGTTTATACCTACTCTGGGGGTCAGAAACTGGAGAATCAGGATTGTTCTCTCCATAAATATAATGCTGTTAATGTGGGTGTCATCAGACATATGTCTGACGTTCTCACTCCCTAAATTCCTTCGGGCCAACACCCATGGTGAAGGACAGAAGGAAGTGGAAGTGATATTAAAGACTACTGTTTGATAGACAAGACAAAAATGTTAAATGGACATCATGGGATGCCTTTTCTTTGTTGCTGTTGATCAATCTGTGGCTAGTTCAACATATGAAGTCTAAATGTAAAACATCTGCCTAAGATTCTCAGATACTGTCAATGAAAATAAGCAAAGTGATAAAGAGAAAGGTGACAAAAACTTACTGGAAGGGAATGTGAGAATTCATTAGGGTCTCTTTGATTTAAGACATTAAGATAGTCCGTGCATACTGACAGGCAGAACACTAAAGGAAAGAGGTGACTACATTCTACTTTGTTGCAGTTAATTTCTGGGGATTAATGACATCTGGAAGAAAGTAGATAGAGTTCTGAAAATGTTAATCACTTTAATTGCTTTTTGAATAATGTCCAATTTTTCCTGTGGTTTGTTTTAATTATTTTCATTGTACACACTGTCTGGAGCTTTGAACTGACAGAGCAGTATGACTTACTAACCACAATTAAAACAAAGTTCCTGTCTTCTAAATGACTAGTCTGATTTTGACAAAGTTGAGGCACACACAGCTGGCTGCGAAGACCGTCGGGTTTCAGTAAGGACGTTCTATCTGTTACAGGTCTGTGAACCTGAGAATCCATGCAAGGACAAGACGCACAGCTGCCATAAGTCTGCAGAGTGCATCTATCTGGGCCATTTCAGTGATCCTATGTACAAATGTGAATGTAGGACAGGTTATGCTGGAGATGGACGCATCTGTGGTGAGGATTCGGATTTGGATGGCTGGCCTAATAATAACTTGGTCTGTGCTGCTAATGCAACATACCATTGTGTGAAGGTAAGTAAAAAAAGGTTGATAAAAATGCCAAACCATAACCAATTTTTCTCTCTTTTTTTCCTAAATAGTTGTGAATAACACTTCTCAGCATCAAGCTGGTGGTTCCTTTCTTTAAGCTATGACTGTTACAGCATACTCATTTTCTAGGAGATGCTGTGAACTAGATCCTGTAAGGGATTCTCAAAATGAAGTCCAGAATCCTCTGCTTTGGATTTCTTCCTACTCAGTGTACACAGAAGGTTGGGATGCTTGTGAATAGAGTTAGCACACTGAGTGTGGGTGTGGAGCACACAGCTAGTGAGAACTAATCAGGAATCTTTGGGCACAGGTGAGTATGAAATCCTACCTGCAAGGCTTGTAACAAGACACTTAAGCCACATAAGGACTACAGTTCTAAATCCATTCTTGAACTACCCCTTCCTTTTAAAAAGTTAAGTAGGTCACACTCTCTGAAAGCTGCATTCAGAGCCTGGCAATGGGAACCCAAGAGAGGAATCACAGAATCATAGGCATGGGAAGGCACCTTCAGAGATCATCTAGTCCAACCCCCCTGCCAAAGCAGGTACACCTAGAGGAGGCTGGACAGGAATGCATCCAGGTGGGTTTTGAATACCTCCAGAGAAGGAGACTCCACAACCTCTCTGGGCAGCCTGTTCCAGTGCTCTGTGACCCTCACCCTAAAGAAGTTCTTCCTCATGTTGAGATGGACTTTCCTGTGTTCTAGCTTGTGCCTGTTGCCCCTTGTCCCGTTGCTGGGCACCATCTTCTTGACATGCACCCTTTTGATATTTATAAGCATTGATGAGATACCCTTTCAGTCTTCTCTTCTCCAGGCTAAACAGACCTGCCTGTCTCTCTGCTTTTCCTCATAAGACAGGTCCTCCATTCCTTTGATCATCTTTGTAGCCCTCCGCTGGACTCTCTGCAGTAGTTTCCTTCTTGAACTTGAGGGGTCAGAACTGGACGCAGTACTCCAGATGCGGCATCACCAGGGCAGAGCAGAATGAATGAGTAATTTAGACAGAGGAGTTCTCCTTATTGCAAAAGCTCAGTGGGAGAGGATGGGAGTTTCAACCTCTCTTACCCTTCAGAGATGTGGAGTCCCAGCTCTTTCCCTTCTGGGGAGAATGACCTTCCTGCCACCATTGGCTTTAGACATGGCAGGGGACTGTTCTCCACTCTTGCTGCTGCAGCTGTGCCATTGTAGTGAAAAAGGAAACATTACCACAACAAGGAGAAAATAAGTATCAGGGAGCCTAAAAATGGTGGTATGTAGGTTTAGCAGTGGGTGCCCACCATGGTATGTTCCCTGGAACCTGGTTCTTGTGCTCATCTGAAGCACGCTATAGGTTCTCCTTGGCTTCATGGTCCAAAGTTCCTTCCAGTGGATATTGCTCAAAAGCGGTGAGTGTCTCATCCTGATGGAGTTATGCTGCTGTGCAAAACCAGGCTGAAAGTTGTTCCAGGTCCAGCAGTTTAACAATGGACCGAATATCTGTCAGGGGGGTCCTTCACCCCTCAGTTAATTCCCTGGATCACAGTTCTGAGTGGTGGCCTCACTGATGGTTGAGTGACAGACACAGCACAGAGGGGCATGCACTGTTTGTAGCAGTAAATTAAGCAGCTGGGATGAAGTGAGCTTTACTTGAGCAGAAGGCATAAGCAAGTGCTCAGTTTTAAACACCTACCCATGGGACCACTGATTCCCTACTTGCTTTCACCAGGGCATGTGCTCAAGTATTTTGCTGAATCAGTCATGGCTGCAAGGTCAATGCTTTCTCTCCTGAGGTTTTTGGATTCTTTTTTCCCCCAGAGCTGAAACATTTTGGTTTTTCCTTCTATGTGTTAAAGTGATCTACTTCTAACCTGTCATGAAGTTTTAGCACAATAACTTCAGATTAAATAATAATGAAAGAAATGCAAAAATGACTTGAGTTCTAGACCACTACAGTGGTTAAGACCCCAAATATGGTTCAAGAAAAGGAAAGTTTGAAATCAGGCTGTTTGAGAGAATCAGAAGTCTCTCAGAAATTTAAGTTGTGAATGTGGCCTTTGTCAGCAGAAGAGTTCCGCCTTGATGGAAATCTGAGCCTCAAATGTTGAAATTCCTTACTGTAGCTGATGTCTGTTTAGTGTGGATCCAACCAATTCGGCAATTGCAGTTCATATATTCTTTTTCAGTTCCTGTCATCAGAGTCTGCAACATGTTGACTCAAGATGTATTGCAAATGATTAGTTTTCATTAAAAACCTAACATACTGAACCCATTCAGAAAAAAAAAAAACTGTTTTCAAAGGTTGATTCACAGTTTCTATAATACATGTGTCGATCTAATAGACACAAATACTTCATTTAAGGAGGAAAAAAAAAATAACCACGACAAAACCCCTTAAAAATACCAGGTATTCTCAGGTCCTTGTATTCATTACAAAATATCATAGTTGAGTAATCTGATTTTTAAAAAAATCAAAACAAAGTCTCTTTCCTTAAGCTGATAATGGTTAAAAATTAACTTACTGTCTAAGCAAAGCTATATGAATAAAGCAAGTAGTTGTAAATAATAAAATCTTAGCAATATCTTTTAGTGTAAATTTCTTTTTCATTCACATAAGAGTAGCATATTTTTTTTCCATAAGAGTTATCATACCAACACACAACTTTGTCAATACGTGAACCAAAGAGGCATAGCTTTCAGTGGCCTTGTGCCTCAGGGTTGAGTTCCCAGGTGGAAGATATGATGTCTAAGAAGTCCTCTTTCTAATGTCTAAGAGACTTTTAGAGTGCACTGTTAGGATCTCTCTCCTCTCCCTGGCTACCTCTTTTTTTCAACCCAAGTCCATGAGGTCTCCACCTTACTACTGGATTTGTATGCAATTAGACTCATATCTGTAGAGAATATAGACAGACAGACAAACTTATACATACAAAGTGATTAAGCAAGCTTTCACTAATTTCTTTCATTGTTTCAAAAAATTTTTTTTGAATCATCTGAGTTGGACAGTCAATATCTGCTGAACAATATCTGTTCACAGGGATTTGCTAAAAAGTACCAAAAAAATTTTGGATTTGCATTGGGGTTTTGATATTTATCACAAATTTTCCAGTTTTCTTTTTCTTAAACTATCTATACTATTAGAACCACTGAGATTGAAAACAGGGCTAGGAATCTTACTGTAATATTCATTTTCTTAGAGTATGTGTTACAAAAAAGATATTTCTGCACTCTATTGGGAGATTCAGTTTTGGGCTGAAGTAGACACGGAATGTGAGTAAAAAATGATAATAACTGTTTTTTTAGAGATGTATCTACTCTTAGCCAATGGTAGAATTGCAATCCAATTTCTACCTGATTTTAGTATTTTGAAAAGGAATACATTTTAAAGTTTGGCAAACTTTCACTTCTTATTTTTTCAGTGTTAACATAAGACTTGCTCATTTGAAATAATCATTCTTTACAAAGTTGTTTGTAAAAAAAGAAATACCTTTATTTGCCTTTTATTTTCAAAGCCGTGGGAGTGGAAAGGAATTGTTTTCCAGAACACTGTAAAGGCATGTTTTTCAAAATCCTTTCTTACAGTGTTCCCCTTCATTGCTGTGTGCTACTTCATTCCAGTAACTTTCCATATGAACAACTATTTCTGAAGACCATCTCCTGGCTTGTATCTCTATTTTTCTGGCAACCAAACCTGGTCATTTTATATGTAAACTTCAAACATACATTATGCGTTGTCTATAAAAAGTTGATGTAAGAGTGCATGTGTGTGCATGTGGTGTGTTTGTTCTCTGTTAGACAGTTTCATCTAAAACTTAGTGGAAACATCCTTTTAATAGAAGGAGAGCTGGGAAATAGAATGATTTGCAGATGCATTTCACTTCGCAATATGAAAGCAGCAAATGAACTACTATCTTTGGCAGCAAACAAACAGGCACTTTAAAAAGTACTTGTGATGGATTGTTCTTGTTTTATAGCCTCTGTTGTACTATATCTACTCTTCTGCCCAGGCAAGTCATTCTGACATAATGTAAACACAATGTATTGACTATTTCTTTTGGCCAGGATAACTGCCCTCTTCTGCCAAATTCTGGCCAAGAAGACTTTGATAAAGACGGCAAAGGAGATGCCTGTGATGAGGATGATGACAATGACGGTGTTGAAGATGACAAAGTAAGATGCATTTCTGTGTCTTCAGTATGCTTGACCTAAACATCTGATTTTTAAGGAAAGCCATTACAGTAGATGAGAGCTTTACCGTTCAGAGCTTCAGTTGTTATTCTGAACTGCTTTCCCTGAGTGATGCCTGGTGCAGAGTAAAGCCACGTTGGGTCAAAGGAGAGTAGCACTTTGCAGAGCAAAGAAGCCTGGGGAACCTGGGGCTGGATTGTTTTCCATATCAGTTTTGGATTCAGTTGGGTATATGAAACAGTTTAATGGAAGGTGATACTGGATTTTTTATTTTGTAATGGGAGAATGATAGGTCCATTGTATTTTAAGCGCTATACCTGAAGTATGTTGGAAACAAGTTATGATGATATTGACACAGCCAGTATCAAGGGACAATGACAGGTGGAAAGTACCTAGCCAGGTTCATCCTTTCCTTCTTTAGATCTGCCCACAAGACTGAATTTCATTTACCTGGAGAGACGAAAAGATAGGCAGTTAATCTGAACCCGTTCTTCCTATACATTCAGCAAAAGGACAGAGGCACTTCCAGAGTGGGAATCATCCTGCCTTTTCTGAACATACTTAGATGAGTGAGTTGGTTTTAGGAATTTACCATTCCTCTTTGTTCACTTCAGAGGGAGCCTAGAAGCTCCAGAGCTTCAGATGGTTAAAGTTGAGTTAGAACTGTGTTCATGGAGCCTCTACTTAAAATATTTCAAACACCCAAGAATCATCTGATAAAAATAATATTATTTAGTACATATATTGGAAAAATTGTAGCTATATTCCATTTTATGAGCAGTGTAAAATTTTGGCTTGCCTCTATCTTGTCCTTGAGTATATAAAACATATTTCTGAGAAACTCAAAATCTTAAGCTAAAAAAAGTATTTCCTGGTAAATGCTAAAGCAGAGGAAAAAGTAGTTTAAAGATTTTTTTTCTAAATGACCTCCCTTCAGATTCTGTGATGCTGATGTAGCCCTCACTCCCACTGCTTTGGTTTGGTTTTGTTCTTTATGTTCCACACTGAGTACTTCCTCATGCCTGTGCAAAAGTCCATGTGTAATTTGGGGATGTATGAAACATAAGAATTCTTGTTCTGGAAGACTTTCAAAATATTGACTAAACTGAAATGATATTTTCAAAATTCCACTAAAAGAAATGCTCTCAGGGAAAAAATATTTTGGGTCAATGAGAAGATTTCATTTTAACTCTGCTTTTTTGAAACACTTTACATCTTATTATCATATGCAATATAATACAACCGACAAAAATAGTCAATCCTTGATTAAATTGAAAAATCAAAATGTATGCTTTAAAAGTGAGAATATTGATACTAATTTGTTCCAAAAAACTTGGAGTAACAATTCTAGTTTCTTCCAAAAAAATATAATATGCAGCTGAAGTTGGCCTGATTTTACAACACATCCTGATTTTTATTTTTTTTAAAACTCACATACCAGTGATACGCTTTCATTGAAAATATCTGAGTACAGATCCAATTGCTCTCCTCGTGAGACACATGACACATTTTGCATGCCTTGTACAAACCATAAGAAAAAGACAGTAAGCCAGGCTATTCAGATGCCTTCCTGTTACCACCAAAATCTTCAGTGTAGGTACAGCTTGTCCATTGAAAAACTCGTGGATTAGTATTTTGATATTTCACCTCTGACCAAGATTAACAGGAAGAGGTGTTGCTTCATAGCGTGCTCTCATGAGTTGTGGTTTATATTCTTAAATCTTCTATTTCTTCTTACTAGGACAATTGCCCGCTTCTGTTCAACCCTCGTCAGTTTGATTATGACAAGGATGAAGTTGGTGACCGCTGTGATAATTGCCCCTATGTGCACAACCCTGCTCAGATTGACACAGATAACAATGGGGAGGGTGACTCATGTGCTGTGGATATTGATGGAGATGGTATGTTTTCAGTTTTGAGAATTAAGGGCTGCTCCACAAGTACACTTTGCTTTATGTTCAATAGGATGAGCTACCTGCTTTTATATATAGAATAAAATTGGTTCTAGCTGTTCAAAAATGCAGGCTAAGAAAGAGAAGACAGGTTCATCTGTCCTGTGTACTATAGCTGTCCACAAAGTCCCTAAATTAATACAGTGGATATTATTGAAGAATAAATCACAGCAAGTCTTTTATCAGTGTAATCTTAAAAAGAATTCTTTCCTTCATCTGTGTTCCAAAATAATCAGGGTCTAATGTAACACTTCTGTTTACTTTTTTTTTTCCTTTTCAGGGAGGGAAAAGAATATCAGAACATCTGTGCGGTTAAGACAATATCTGTAGGAAATTAATCTGCTTTTCTATGAACGTACTGCAAAGTCCACAGTAATCCAAATACACATTTTTTGCATGTCTTAAAATATTATTAAAGGTGTTTATTTCATCTACTAGTACATGACTATATGACAGAAATTTGATCAGAATTAAGGAGAGGAAAAAGCACTTAAATGTCTTTCCCTACAGCATTTCAAATGAAGAAATCTAGGCATTGGATTTCCTTCATTAATGTTTTAAACTTTTGGATGCTTATCTGACTTGAACTTCTGAACATTTTGAAGTCTTCTTATCCTTTTGATCATCAGGTTCTTAGTAGTACTTGTAGGAGTCTTGCATTTGGAAAAAAATGTCACATGTATTGGCTTAAAGAGTATGCAAATATCCAGGACCATATAATGTAGGAGAGGGTACTTGTATCCTTTCCATGCAGCTATGCCAACATATCTTATTTTTTTTTCTTTTCAACTTATTATAATTTTGAAGGAGATCATCAGTTGTATAATAAACTGTTCCCCCTCAGGAAAATTTTTTTTGAAAATTTGTCATGTTGTACAATAAATGTTGCACATGTTCTGGTAAAATGAAATTATTTAGCGGTGAGACAGCTGAACGTTAATGCAGTTGTTCCTATACAAAGCTTCAGAAATTCCACCATGTTATAGTTGTGTGTTCTATGCCATTCCTTAAAGCATTTAGGAAGAAAATCCAAATGAAATTATTTAAAAAGAAAAATACTCCACCCCTTCATCTGTTATTCTATGAAAAAGGGCTAAATTTTTAAGACATAATCAGCCCTTACTCTAGCAAAATCCCTTAGTAAAATACATATAGAAGTCTATCGTAGCAAGAAAAGTGAAATTGATACCATAATTTTTTCTAATGTTAGTCTTTTAACTATTTCACATTGTAGCAATCGGAAAGTCTATGATACTCTCAAGCGCCTTGCTTCTTTACTGGGGACAACCCTGTATCATTCTGTGATTCTGTGACTCCTGCAGTTTATGGCTATCTATGTTGGATGCTGTATCATTCTGATTTCTTTAATTTTTGTCGTTTTTTTTCCCCTCAGACATTTTTAATGAACGAGATAATTGTCCTTACGTCTATAACACAGACCAGAGTGATACAGATGGTGATGGAGTTGGTGATCAGTGTGATAATTGTCCATTGATGCATAATCCAGACCAGGTAAATGTTAGACATGGTTTCCTTAATGATAATGTCAAAACAAGAGCACAGGAAAAGCTGTCAGTCCCTGTTTGCTGTAGAGCTAAAGAGGTGGATCTGTATTGCTCATTTCCACATCTCGGGCTGTCAGATCTCTTTGTATCAGATGAAAGGGAAGTAGAGTGATGAGGGCTTTAATCCATCTTCAAGGCTTTGGTGAACTGTTTTTATAGCCTGTGGCAAGTGAGAACTGCCTCAGGGCTGCATTTGGCAGGCCTGAGTTTGTTGGTCCATGCACAGATAAGTAATATCAAGCATACAGAAGTAATCAGAAAATGTGCTTTCCGGGCTGCAACTGCCCTGTGATCTCTAGAACGAGAGCAATGAAGATCATGGCTGAAAACCTGCCCTAAAATGTCTTTGTGACAGATCTTATGCGCTGATTGTAGAATAAGTAACTATAAGAGTTTGAAGTTACATTTCTGCTTTAAGCACGGTTGTCATCATGAGATCACTTGTCTCCAGAGAACTCCTTGAATAGAAATGTTGAGAAATTAAGTACCAGGCTATCCATACTTTTGTGTTCAGTAAGAATAATAATGCACTTTCTTTTGATATATTTTGTTTTGGTAGACTGATGCAGATAATGACCTTGTTGGTGACCAGTGTGACAACAATGAGGATATAGATGAAGATGGCCACCAGAACAACCAAGATAACTGCCCTTACATCCCCAATGCTAACCAGGCTGACCATGATAAAGATGGTAAAGGAGATGCCTGTGATCCTGATGATGACAATGATGGTGTCCCAGATGACAGGGACAATTGTCGCCTCAGATACAACCCTGAGCAGGAGGACTCTGATGGTAAGAACAATGTCATATGAATTTCATTTTATTCTTAGTATACAGTTCTGATCTTGGAGTATTAGTATTTGGTGAATAGAAAGACTTCAGATCAAACTGAGCTGCTTTTGACATTTGAGACACTGTGGACTTCAGTGGAACTGCACTGGCCAGTTTGGTCCAGAGTCAGAGCATTAGGAAATCTCTTTGACATGGGCTCAAATGCTCACATACTTATTTTTAGAAGAACACCTTTAAGAAACCAGAAAAAGAAATCAAAACCAAAATCCAGTTTTTTTAAATGTATTAGGAAACTAGGAAATTCAAAGTGAAATAAATTGTCTTCTGAAAATAAAAATAAAAAAATATGGTCTAGTGCTGTTTTAATTTGAAAAACAGACTATTTCTCCAGGTTTTTTAAATCTAAAAATTAT
>KZ505670.1:792124-843703 GCA_002844005.1 Limosa lapponica baueri | reverse complement strand
TTTTTTTTTTTCCAAATCCTCTTCATGAGGTTTTTAAATGTTTCAGTTTCTTACTTCTGGTGTTTCAATTTGTATCCCCAATTCCCAAGCAGAAGGGAGGGTGACTTCATTAAATGTAATGATTGTAATGGCTGTGTAGGGTTTTTTGTTTTGTCAGAGAGAGACATCAGTGTGGGGGTGAAGATGTTAATATTTGGACTGTATCATAATTTTCCTATTCTATGTAAATTATTTATGATGTTTTTTAAATTTCTTTTTCATTTTTTTCCTTGCAAGTGTGTGTGTGAGAGAGAGTGGGATCAATGAAATTTCATTTTGTTTTGCCAAAGATTGTAAATAATTATTTATTTGTTTACATGGACGGAGCTTTATCATTTAACGTCCTGATTCATTTAGTCAGATCCTCATTTATATACATATATATATTTTAAGAAATTAATGATAGGAAATAAACTGTAAAAAGGTTTTATAAACAAAATTCTCTTTACCTTTTTTATAGTTAAAATGTTTCTTTAAAGAAAGTATTTCATTCCCCAAAGCCCTCAGTTAAATAAACCTCTTGCCTTGTTAAAAACCAGTTCCTTTCAAGCAAACCAGCAAATCTGTTGCTTGGTTACAAATCATCGACTCTCTTCTAAGATTGTAAACAGCAGGTTTCCTAGTCTCTCTGACAAGATATCATTCCTCATGAAGTCTTTATCTGGCAAACTATTACAAATTTTATTTATGGCATTGTGACTGAGAAATTTTGGTCCTGCTTCTCTTTTTTTTTTTTAGCTGGACTCATACACGCATTCTCTGTATTGTGTCTTGGCTGATGTGTTTGAACAAATACATGAACCTATTCTGCAGCTGCTTCTGCTGTGAGTCCCATCTGAGTCATTGGGACTTGTTGGTGTGAGCGAGGATTGCCTTCCTGCTGGAGAATTTCAGGAACAAGTGAATCGTCACTAACCAAACAGAATAAAATACAAGAAAAAATTCTTAGCATGATAGATCATTGCCATGACTATGAACTGCTCTCAAGGAGGGGAATTTGAACTGGATTAAGAAAAGTAAGAATACCCAACATGCCAAAATGCCAATTTTGAGGTGTGAACTCAAGTGATATTCCCATCTCTCTCTAGATACCCTAACTATTCACTTTTCTTGGCATTACAGATATCCCAGCTACTTGCTTTCCTTGGCTTATGGTTCCAATGCTAGCACCCAGAACATTACACAAGAAAGCCACATAGTCTTTAGCACCATCTTTTGATGAGTCCTTTAAAATAACACAACTTTTCAGGATTGTTGAGCTCTGGCTTCATTACATTGTTCAGGTAATAGCATGATCAAGATCTTGTACCCATGTTCTAAATAGTCCCATTTAAATCTCTGGTATAAGAGACTTTTGAGCATGAGCACTTAGTAATGATTTGAATGAAAAAAAAAATCCCTTCGTGACAACCAAACCAAACCCTGCAAAACAGACCCAGGGAAACAAAATGACCGGAAACACATGAAACTGTAACAGCAGCACTTCAGCACTAATACAGGGTCTCTGAGAAAAACAGAGAGGGAAAGACCAAAAAAGCAAATATTATACTGTGAATGCGCAGGTTCACATGAAGCGGTGACATCCTCTGACCTCTGCCCATTGTTCTAACTACAGACTTTCGAAGATATTCAAGAATATTTGGTTAATTTGGGAAAAATACATATTTAAAAAATTTACAGCCTCTGCACTTCTGGTTCCCAGAGAGATACAGGCGTGGAAGAAGGCAGCCTGAAATCCCTGCAGAGAGGCTGTTTTTCTCAGAAGGGGAAGCAGAGTAGGGCAGACACTGATTCTGCCAGTGCCTCTTGGGTGATACTAGGCAGAATTTTTTTCATTTTCCTGGGCATCAGGCTCTCATCTACTAAAAGACAATGACAAATTTCCTCCCCTTTAAAATCCTTTTGATAGGTTTTCTGTATCTTATTGTTTCTGGGCCAGCCAATAAACCAGGAAATACTGAAATCCTGAAATTAAGTTCTGATGAGACTTGACCACTTTTAAAACATGGGGTTTTCAGATAGACTTTGGATAAGCCTCTGAATTCTGAAAAGCATTTAAGGATTTTTCCATTATAAGAGTAATGCATTTACCATGGTTTCTTCCAGAAAGGAAGGAAAAAAATCCACCCAAGATCATACCTGTGATTTCACACATCAGGCAGCCCAAATATTAGCATCATAAATGCTAACATCTGTGTCTACTCCTTAGTAGCTATGCAATGGGGGCAGAAGCTGAACGGACTGTCACAGTCAGTGGGCCAAATCCTCATCTTGGTCAGCTCAGTGGGAGTTTTGCTATGGACCTGAGTGATATCTGGATGAGATTCAGGGTTTGGGTTGTGCTGCAAACCACCATTTTGGGTTGTGCTGCAAACCACCACAAGCTCTAACGCTCGTATGGGAACATCTGCTCTCCAAAGCCATTTGAAAAACAAATAACTGTGTAATAACTTGGCACAGTCTTGTTCTCAATGTGGAGAAGACCACCCTTGTAGATCAGGAAGGGGGATTTTGAAGCAAAAGAAACCTGGGATTGATTAAACCAAGGGTCCTTCTGATCCATTATCCTGCTTCTTGAAAGCTGCCAGTACCAGATGCACCAGAGGAAGGTGTAAAATCTTTATAATTAAAAATCATACATTAGCATGCCTAGAAGGCAAATCATTCCTAGCTCCAGGCAGTTAATGGATGGTTCATGCCTGCATTCCTGCATGGCTTATTTTGCACTAATATAACTCTAAATATTCTTGTAATTCATATAAATATCTCGGGTTTTTAATCCCACTTCATGACCTATTGAGAGTTCTTGAGGTTGATTATACATGATATACAGTATAAATTTCCTTCTACCAATTTCAGGTCTGTTACTGTTTAATTTCATTGACAGGCTTTATTTCTCACAGGCTTTGGGAAGGAGTGAATAGTATATATTTCATCATAAAACTGCGTGTTAGAAAAACTTTTTACTGCTTTACTTTTACTGCCTGTGTGCATGTGTCTGTAATGGGGTCATGCAGTACATCAAAGGTAGGAGAATTTCCTCTGCTTGCCGAAAAGATTGGCAGTCATTTTGCAGTTCTGTTCAGGTACAGGATGCTACACACACACTAAAAAAAAACCTACTTGTTTTGCAAAGAATAGGTGTCATTCTGTGCTGGTATTGCTACTGATGTTTTCCCCAGCCATCTGCTACTGGCCACAGATGGAATAAGACAAATGAGTTAGATAGATCTTTCACAGCCTTTTATCCAGTCAATGATCATTGATCATCACCCATTCATCTTGATATTTATAGAGCTAGAGATGAACATGTTTGGTGTTGTTCCTTTAGAAGAACGTGAATTCCTTTTCAGATGGCTGCTGAGCATTTCTAGACTCTTCAGCACCGGTCTCTGGATGCTGGAGGCATGCATTGCAAATCACACTTCAAATCTTACAACAGCTATAATAAGGTAACTTGTAACTTAGAATTGTTTTTAGTCATTGAGATTACATAGTCATTCAGTAACTTTTAGGAGATAGAGTCTACACACTCCCTTTGTGTGCAGATTTCCTCTCTAACTTATGCTGACACAAAAGAAAACAAGGGAGAGGGTGGAAAGCTGCAGGAACTGTCAGATGCTGCAATGGATAATTTTTGACCAAAGCCTTTTTAAATATGTGAAGAAAATGAAACCCAGAGTTTTCAGTTTCATGCAAGGCAGATTTGTCTCAGATAGTCTTCTGACTGATCATTTAAACCACTTTTCTTCCTGAAGTCACTGCTGCTGCCTTCTTGAAAGTAGCAACAACATTGAATAGACATTTTAGGGAGGCATCTGCCTATCATAAGTAGACAATGATTCAAGATAAGGCATAAACAATATCTTGGCTTGCTTTAACAGATATTCAGGAGTAGTGGCTACCAATTGTTAAGGCATTTCTTGCTGGTGACACTCAAGTTCTTTATAGTTACATTTTGGAGCCCAAGAAAATGAATCTGTCCTGATTTCTGAAAATTCAGCTGCAGTGTCTCTGCTCTAATATTTTGCAGTCAGAAGTAAAGGACCACCCGGCTGGTCATGGGTGTAACCCATCCCGTGGGTTTGACTATACACAGTAGCTCAGCCCTGATGTTGAGGAAGTGGGGACAATGCCAAGAGCTGAAACCAGTGACGTGGAACATCACTAGCTTTCAGTTACAAAGATATTGGCAATCACTGCTCTAGACAGCAGCACTTCTCCCTTTAGAAAGAGAAGTTCCAATGTTTATAAAGGAGATCAGGAGGAGGGAGAAAACCAGAACATTGTTAAATGCTCAAATTAAGTTTTACACAATTTTCAGAGAAATGGAGAATCCATAGGCAGTAAAATAGCAAGAGACCACATTTTTAGCTTTTTTAAAAATTTATTTTCTTATTGGAAATTCTACTTTTTAATTAAGTGCAGAAAAAAGGCAAAAATAAGGTGTCTCTCTGCATTCAGTTTTTTCATTAATATATCAATAAAAAGCTCCCACTTGTTTGAGAAGGAAGCATCCTCTATTGTACACAGAGGGAACTGAGAGGACTATTATCTCTACAGTGACAAATCCTTCTATAAGATTTAATTCCTTGCTTTCAGTTGAAGACTTTATAGTTTTCTTGGTTTATTCAACAATATTAAAATGGTCAAATATAATAAATTACTCTCTTAGATCATCTGACGTCTCCATTGAAAACAGGTGTCCGGAGCTTGAACTAGACCTTAAATCAGTACTATTCATTAAATGAAAAGGAATTAAGCCATTCGTGGTTATAAACAGGAAGATTGCTCAACTCTGAGTAGAAACTGTATCTTCTATCACTGGACAATCAAGAAACCTATCATTCTTCATGCCTAGCATCAGCCTTCCCTGTAGCATGAGAAGATAATTTCCTCCCTTTCTTAAACATGAGGGATAGGGAAACTATGGCTAAACAGAAATGAAGCAGAGGGCTTCTGAGAACTAGGTCAATGTCTTTATCACAAGATCATCCATTTCAAAACAAACAGGCACAAGTCATTGTGACAGCAATATGAAAACATCAGATCCTGTTATTTCCCATTCAGACTTTCATCTAACAATGAATTAACCTCCCTTTAAGAGAAATGAAGACAGACAATCACAAAAATTATCTTATTTGAATGTTTCCATATTTTTTACATCTGAAAATTCAGATTATTCATCCAACCATGGAGCACTATGCTGGAGAGAGAAAGCAAAAGAACACTCTTCTGCTAACTTGTTAGGTTCGGCAAGTTGAGACCTATACTGTGGAAGGCCCAGACTTCTATCTCCAGTTTTGAGTACAGAAAAATGGATCAGAGCTAATTGCTTCTTTAACAAATGACCCAGGCATTTAATGTATTATCTGAGTTTATTAGTAAGACAAATAACATTTCTGGAATAGTTTCACAAGAGGGGAATTATTTACTATATTACATTTGAAGATTAGTGGATAATATCCACTTTTCTGCAGTGATTGAAGGGTTTTCCATGTAAAATCTTTCAGCTCTTAGGTTTGTTTGTTTTGTTCCATTTCGATCTTTGGTAACCTTCTGTGAATAAAAATGAGAAACTGATTTTTATTATCGGCAATCATTCTTAACTGTGTGGAAGACCTGATGCCTGGTTAAGTTTTTACTGAAATCTTGGAAAAGAAAATTCTACCCACAATCATTTCTGTCTTCTGCAGAGAGGAAGAACTGTTCTACTCCAGTGAGCATTGACTTCCTTTTGGTGAGAGAAATAGTACAACTGAGTTACTGAAAGCAGCAGCTGGCATCTGTGACACGATTCCATTTGACCCATTGCAACAGCCAAAGAAATAGCCAAGGTAAGAAATACTGCATGCAGCTATGCCTGTGGGCAGTCCCCTACAGAGGAGAGGGGGAAAATGTGCTAAGCCCACAGAGAGAGTTACTTCAAACACTGAGGTCTGCAGATCAGCTCCATGGCTGCTCTGTTGCCTGTATTTCAAATACTTTCCCCTATCCTCATGCCAATGCATCTGTCTGCAGTCTAGTTCCAGATTTAACACCTGAATGCTGTGCTTAAGAATTTTTTTCTTAATGAAGCATTTAGACTAAACCTAAACAGTTTTACTTGCTTATTTCCGGAATATTCATGCCAGTGTTGTTTTTTTCTTCTATGAACTAGGATTTCATAATGTTCCTGTATGTCACAAGGGGGAAATAATGACTCCAATGCAAAGCATTGTGGTGGTGTAGCACTGTCAGGGAACATTGTGCATCTTCATTCCTCTCCAGGACAAGTTCATAACGTGGTGGCTGCCATTTTTCAAAAAGTGTACATTGTTTATCTCCATACTTTCTATCCCTGTATTGTTTCTCCCAACAGAGCATGAAATATTGTGATTTAACTATGCAGTTGGTAAATCACAACCTATTTTATATCAGCTATTACTTCATATCAGTTATTTAGGTCCTGCCCAATTCCTGAAACAGAGTGGAGCCACTGTAGTTTTTACAGTACTTACAGAAGCTCACCTGAAAAACTACTGCATTAATTTCCATAGCTTCAAAATAAATTAATGTTCCACTTGCACATATGGCCTTCTTATAAACAGGAAGTTTATTTTTCTATCAATTTTTGATTAATATGAATTTTAATATTTTGACACTTCCAGATGGATAAGGAAAAGATTTTACCAATGTACATTTTTGTGCCATTTCCTGCAATATTCTAGAAAAGTTTTAACATTGAAAAGTGGCTTGGAAAACCTTTGTCTAAATAATTCAAGATGGAGAACTGGTGTTTCTCAAGAAGAAAAATTAATTTTTGCAAGAAACTGTGTTTCACTATGAAGTGATTAATAAATAAAGAAATGGCAAGTATCTGAGACACCTTTACTTCTTCTACTGCTCAGTCTTTACTTTGCATAGATATGTCCATGAGGGATGAATCAATGTTGACAATCTGCCTTATTAGGACTACCAGTTTTTCATACACATGTTCATAATTTTGAGGGACATAGATCATCTTTTAGCAAAAAGCCTGACACTTCTTATGTGGCAAGTATTTTGTATTAGAAAATGTAAAATAAACCAAAGCTGTGGAAAGAGTTATAAATTCAAAAGGAAACAATCTCAGAGCATTTCAATTTCCTGTTATATCCATATTTTTGTATCTCATCGTCTGGGACTTTGACACGTGTTTATGCTCTGCACTGTGATGTTCCTATTGCAAGACAAGTTGTTCCATTACTCCTGGGGATAAACCTATAGGACTTTTTTAAACACCACAGCTCTCAGAAGTACACAGCAATGCCAAGGTGGTGGGAGGCAGTGTCCTGGTGTCACAGACCAGCAGGTGCTGAGAAGGAAACTGGAGAAGGATGAAGACAAATAGGCCAATAGGAGGAATCAGTACAGCTATTCCCAACATCAAATAGCAGCTCTTGACGGGAGCTTTTAGGGGTTTCTAAATTTTCTTCAGATTAAATATTAATTTCCTGAAGTGTAACAAGCCAAAGGAATTTTTGTTTAAACTTGTCTAATAAGAAACTGTACATGTCAAATGTATTTGTCACCTGATCTATCTAAGGTTTGTTTGTTTTCTTTCTCTTGCATTGATGATACTTCATGTTGCTATTGGTAAAACTCCAGGAAGTACATTGCAAAAACCACCCTCCTTATTTTTATAATGAATAGAACATTTTTTGTATACTATAAAGAAAATTTTTTAATTGTCAAAGAGAGGATTTTTTACTTTTTCAGAAAGAGATAGAGAGTTTCACGAGTGCCAGAGCACCTGCCGTGAGAGGAAGGGAAAATTCAGCCCTTGTGAATAGACAGAGATATTGCAGGGTGAGGAGGAGGGAAGGTATCTGAATTGGTGTGGTTCAACTGTGAGGCACAAAACCTTGGAAAACTCTACTAATAAAGATTATTAATATAGGTTTTCTGTTGATTACTGGGTCAAGGATATTAATTTTGTTCACCCTGGGTGAGGCACAAAACATTTATGCCTATATCCATTTTTACGCACACTTGCATATAGACAAACCCGTATATAGACATAGACAAAGTAAGTGCTCATATGCACAGGGGTTTGTATGCAAAACACAATGAAAAGTGAACCTCTTGCAAAATTCTTGTTATCAAAAGCATAGCTGCTGATTCGAAATAGTCATAGGCAAAAATATCCATACTAAACTTATTGGCTCAGTGGCAGAAGGAGACATATTGTGATGATTTGTGCTGCAAGGGGGCCTCAGCTTTTTTAAAGTACCTATGCCAATATCACTTTACTGAAACTATTGGAAAACCAGCAGAAATCTTTCAGATGGAGACATGCAACATACCAGATGTGGTATGTTAGAGGAATGAGTGTGGGGAAAGCAGCAGCAATAAAATTGCACAAAATTTTATAGGGACTGACAAACCACACAAAAGAGGTGGGCAGGGGGAGGAAAATGTTATGCTCAAAGTCATAAGCAGTACTTGCAGAAATGTAGGATCTAGTCTGCAGAGATCATCAGTCAGTGTCTGAACCACCTAAGATGCCTAGCAGAATCCCCCAGGGAACTGCTGTGTGGGGTGCAGCAGAAGCCAGCTGCTCGCCTTTCTTTGTCGCTTTGTATTTTTTATTAATAGATTATAAAACCAGAGAGCCAAATCCTTGCTTCATTTGTGCAAAGGCACGCTGAAGAATTAGACGTAGGCATAAAATACAGAAGTTATGTTCCTCAGAGTGAGCTTACAGAGGTGATATTTTTCACATACGTACTTTTTGTTTGGGAGATGTACCTTTTTTCTGTTTTCTTCATCCTTTCAGAACAGAATGAAGGCCACTGATCCATGTTCATACCTAAGAAAAATAGAAGCTCCTTAAAGATGGAAACAGAAATGATTTGAGATTGTTAATGATGACCTGAGAGCAACTGTTAAATCATATTTCCCAAAGGAATACTGGTCATAAAGGATTGGCCATTTGATCTGTGTATCACAATTTCCCATTTGCAGCTATGGCTGTAAGAAATGCTCTATTTCCAGATGTGTGAGACAGATGATATTCTGGTAAATAAATAGGGGGAAAAAAAAAAACAACCAAACACAAAACCAGAAATGGGATTTAATCATCTGAGATGTAGGTATCTATACCTGACCTAATTCTTTATACTTCCTTCTCAGTTAGTGAAGAAAAACAGGCTTTCCTAGAACAAAGTTTTCATTTTATTGTAGCTGTATAAAATAGGGAAAATAAGTCTGAAAAGCTCAAATCCAAACCAAAAGAAGTATGCACTTACAAAAGTATTCTTTAGGATGCAGAAGGAAAGCATATCTCCTGTTGTGCCCCACTCACAAGTGACTATAAAACTATAGATATTCTATATTTTTCTGGTATTTTCTTGTAGTGAGAACATTTCTCTTATGCACTCTTAGTAGAGTGTAGAAAAATCATTCCATAAAGGTTTTTCAAGGTGCACTTAATATTATCCAGGCAAATAGAGCAAGTTTTTGTTTCCGACTATGATGGTTCGGAAGGATTCATTACCTGTGTTCACTCAACTGACTTCATCCCACTTAACCTTTGCTTTACTTACACCTCTGCACTGAGGCATTTAAATAGAATGCCTCATTAATGACTTATTTCTGAGCTTAAGCAAAAAGACTCTGACCAGACAAAAGGACCCAAATGGCTGTGATTCTGGATTCTGGCAGCTGCATCCACTTGACATTGCAAATTCTAGAGATATTAATATTGGAATAGATATAAATCATCTCCTAACAATTTAGGAGCACTGCAGTGATACATAGACCTTTGCTGGGATCTAAGAAACCTCATCACTAAACCAAAAATCAGTTCTGAGCAACTGGTCCAGCTTTACTTGGAGCAGGGGGGTTGGACTAGACAATTTCCAGAGGTCCCTTCCTACCCCAAGAAGTCTGTGACTCTAGAAAAGAGGATGACAAATTAAAAGAGCTCTCACATAGCTTGCTAGAAGCACCAGATTTAGGTGCTTCATCATTAATGGCAGAGCTTCAACATCAAATTAGACTGAGCAAGAAAATCCATAAGTTTGTCTTTCAATGGTGAACATAAATCTGACTTAAAAGGAACAGTGATATGCGTGAAGCTGTACGGTTATCTTATATTTAACTTATATTTGATACCACATGCAGGACAGTAAATTATATAGATCCTGAGGGAAGATAGAGTCCTACTCTATTAGACAGATGAAGGAAGTCAGTGTAGTCCTATTTAGACCAGCAGATGTCTAGAACCGGCACTGGGTTTAACCGTTATCAGAACTTCCTGATTAGTCCCGAGATACCTCCTTTGCATCAGAAAATCAGACAATTGCAGAGCACAGTGATGGTGCTTCTTCTCAGGGGTTTCCACTTCTTTATTACTCTGACTGAAAAACGTTTCCCTTGACTGTAATCTAAATAAGAAAAATATAAAATCTATTAAAAAAGAGAACAGTCACAAGAAGTAAATTGTTAAGGATATAGAACACAATTTGTACCTACTAGGCCAATTTTACAATGAAAAACCAACTGTAGGCTTTTTACTAATCCTGCTTTCTCTGAGAAAGTAAGCTGGCATGATCATGCTGTCCATCAGTCTATCATCTGCTAGCAAATCACTAACAGAACTTTTAAGCTCATTGGCCAGTTTTAATCAATTTAACAGACCTGAATTTGTCAGACATTTCAAAGATTATTAAGTACATATGATTTTTGCAGACAGGATTAAGATTTATCTTCCATGTAGATTCTCCTTTTACTAGTAAGTCATAGAAAGACTGAAATTTTTTCTCATAATTAAGGGATCTCTAATCTCTTTCTCTTTGATATCTAATAAGGGTAAAGTTCACGAGACAACATTCATGTAATTCAATGAAAAATTGGCTAAAAGACATAAACGCATTGGAAGCCAGTCACTAGTTCCAGTACCCATGGAGTTACTTGTGTCTCTGGCAATACTGGAAGACCCCACATATGATTGGCCTATTCAAAAGAGTTTAAGACAAACAAACAAAACCAAGTCTTTGTTGTGATTTCATTGTTATAGATTCATACTGAAATCCCTAGCAAGCTTCATGGATTACTTGCTAGGCATTGTGCAAACACAGTTAAAGATGCAGTTTGTTGTCCTGGAAAATCTGTTAAATGGTCAGGACAGACTAAAGATACATGTGTGCAAATGTGTGTGGAAGTCATGAGTGGAGGGAAGGGTAGGTGGAGAGTGGTGTAAGGGGGTTTCCCCAAATTTCCACAAAAGGTCGGTGAGGAACAAAACACGATTTTCCCAAATGTCACTTTTTGTTCTTTCTCATTAGCATCTGAGGTGAAGTCTTAGGCAGGATTTGAAAAGATAAGAGGAATGAGTTTAGTTTGTCCAGTAGCACATAAGATCTTTTAGACTAATTGTCTTCCTCCATGTGGTATGGGACACAAACATTGCTGTCTATGGGGCTATGGAGAGAAGTAACAAGCATGCATCCAGGGAAATGAGGTAGGAAAATATTTAGGGAAAAAAAAATAATCATACCACCTAGGGATCTGCTATTCATTATATTTCATCAAAAACTATTTTGAAATAGTTAAACAGTCTGATAGTTCTCTGACAGACCTTTATAAGGCCTTCATCCCATCTTGCTCTTTATAGCTCCTCAGACAACCATGGTATTTTATCTTCCCTCTTGGTATCCTGAATAAAACATGTCCCCCCCAAACCAACCAGATGAAAACGTACAGAATTACATCATTATTAACTGATATTTCCTAGAACCTTCAGATATATTGATCAACTAAACTTTGGTTCATTGGTTGACAAATCATTTTAATCCAGAACTAAGGAAACTATTCTGTTTAACCCTGTTCCTATATCTGTTCTAATATTCAAATACATTTAACCTTAGATAATTTCATTGGATAAAAGGATTTACTATCCCAGATTAGTACTTGCTGTGCCCAAATGGCCTAGCTGAATTTCTCCCATTCTTACTGGCACACAAATTGCTAAAGCACACAGTAAGTCTTCTCTTTATTTGTCTCATTCTAAAAAAAGGAAATTGGCACCAAGAAGCTGAGCATATTTCCTAGTTTCTTATTTTAATACTTTTGCTAGTATTCTGCTGGATGGTCTTTTACTGTAATTGTGGTTGGGACTGAAATCGTGCCCTGGATTTGAGGACTCTACTGTTCAAGGGCTGCTTAGATGTACAACTTGTGTTTTGTGACTGCTAATATATTGTGTGGGATTTTTTTCCTACTATAAGGAAGGGTGATTCCTAGTTATGATTTGAGAAAGCTATTCACTCACAGAATAATGAAATAAGTTTATTTTGCAAAATAGTTTTAATACTGGAGAACACAGAAGCATGATGGAGGGTTTTGAAGATGAGATCTCAGATGTTGAGGAACACACAGAAAGCATAGAAGTCAAGCAGGGAAAACACCATGCTGGTGGCAGTGTGGTAAGTGAGATAAATCACATGGAGAACAAGTGTCTCTGAGCAAGGTGGAGAGTGAGGGGAATTAGACAGAACAGGCTCATATAGGTGAGGACAAAAGTCTTGAATTGTAAATTGTGAGAAAGAGAAAAATCAAAGAAAGATTGGCTTGAATTGAAATTTAGAATAGTAGAAAAAAATCTGAAGATGAAACAATGGATAGTAGGGTTTTTTTTAAATTTTTCTGTTGTTTTTTTTTTTTTTTTTTGTGAAGACCTCTCTAAGGAGTAGAGCTCTACTTTTTTCATACTACATCAAATCGGTGCCATAGAATAGGAAAGTTCCATGGTCCAGATTAATGCTTCCTCCTCAAGGCAAGGCAACCTCTACATAACCCGCTCCTGATAGATGATTTTCTTAGTCTGTTCTTCAGGACAGGAATTTCACAACTGCCCTAGATATTCTGCATAACTACAGTTTCAGACAGAATTTCTCTAATTCATAAAGTATTTCTAGCTGTTCTTTGAGCCTATTACTTCTTGTCCCATCCACAGTGAACATAAAAAAATCTTCACTGCCAAACTCTGTGGCAACCTCTTACAAATTTGAAGACCTAATTTTTTTCTAAATCCCTTCATCCTAGGCAAGCCAATACCAATCTTTTCTCATAAGTAATATGTTATAGGGGATGAAATACTCTTTTTGCTTTCCACTGCCCAAATTTTGTGCTGCCTGCTTCTGTTTGGATGGTTGGTTGCTTTTCCACTTGTCTGTATCAGGTTGCCCCCTGTTGCAGATGTGCTTTAGGAATGGTCAGCCCATTTGAGAACAGGAGTGACTGGCTGTTTCAAAACCTGGATGTTCTTTGCCCCTGTGATCCTACTCAGGGCTGTGAATTCCGTTCTGGATCACCATGGACATAGGTTAATGTTGCAAATGTATGCAGTGTTGATGCCCTTTCTATTACTGAACTTAAGAAAGCCACTGGGCTCTGTAAGCAATGTTAGAAGTTATTTCAGTTTCCACAGAGATAATTTGGCTACAGATGCTGACTTGGTCTTTTTCATTTCCTGAAGTACAGCTTCTGTTTCTAGAGTCCCTTTGGTAAAAGACTGAATAAACCAATTAGATTTCTCTAAGAAAAGTTGATTAAAGAGATCTGTTTCATCTATATTGCGTATTCAGCTACTGCTGTCCTAACAACACACCCCTGAGAGTGACATTCCCTTCAGGATAAAAACGATGAGGATGAGCAGAGCTTGCCGAACCAGGAGTTAGGATGAATCCTGTGAACACAGAACTCAAGGAACTTCTGCTCTCAGCTGTGGGATTTCAGATGGAGTTAGTTGTACTGAATAGGGAAGGGAAAATTAAAAGCAATGAAAACAACATCTTTAGATATTTCTTGTGGTTTCTGAGGTCCTTCTTTCTAAAGAAGTACTTTCTTTAAGTAGGAAGTAATTCTGTCTTTAAAAAGGAGCAGTGCTTCATTCCAGCGATCCCAGTGTGGAACAGCTTATCACAAAGAAGGAAGCTCATTTGCTTTCTGACAAGAAACTAAATCTGATTAAAGAACTTTCAGGGAACCGCCACCTAATTAGCACTGTTAAGCTAACACTACTGCATATATTGATTATGGTACAAATGGCTTTACTGGGAGAACATGAATGCTGAGAATAAACTGTGCTATTATACATGAACTGTCCTTTACGTTTTTGGCATCACAGCAGCTAGACATGCAAGAAGCAGGAATGTCCTCGGCAGATTGCAAATTTCAACCCCATACTGTGTACACATACCAATAGTGGAGGACTCATATGGACAAATACTCAAAGCGGAAATAAATGTTTCCGCAGTCACACTTCATAGCAGGAGTGAGAATCAGAACCTCATGTTTGCAAGTCCTCATCACTTCTGTGTGGGAATATCTGAAAGCCTTAATTATCCATGGACCTAATCATGGGGTGATGATCACTGCCAACAAGGTGCTGAGAGTTCTCAGCTTCCACTGCAGTCAGAGTGGGGAGACACTCAGTACTTTGCAGCAACAGCAGCATTGTCCTGCCTCTCCAAACCCATTCTGTTTGTTGAAGGTCCTAGCTGAGAATAACTGTTGTCACTAAACAACAGCAGCTCATCTGGAGTCTCAGCTGGACAGCCTCAATTCCCAGCTTCTGACTTTGGAGGAGAAACAAGGCATTTGATCTGCAACACACAGAAGACCATTCCTTCCCCCGTCCTCCCATGCCTTTCATGTCTCCTTGAATTGCATCTCCTACCACCAGTATGCAAGGGAAGCCAATTCTGGTGATGTCAACAGGAATCCTCCGACCAGGCTACGTGTCATCAAAGAGCTGCTCCTCAGAGGAAACTTGGATCAGCGCCTAGAGCGAGCGCAGGCTGTCAGCCTCGGAGAAAGATTTTTGTTATTGAACGGGGCCAAGGGGCACTGGCGGCCTGTCCTTCTTTTCATCAAATCAATCAGGCACCAAGGAGCAATTCCAGCAAAACAGTCCAAAGTAAACACTGTGATTTTGAGAAGGATAAATGACACAAGAAGCCAAAGGAGTCCTTGAAAAAATGGTGTGGTAATATTTCATTAGACCACCTACTGCCACAGTTAAACAGCTCCATTATGTACAACTGTAAAGTGATGAGGACTTGAAATGTAGGGGTGCCCTGCAGGAAGGATGGGCCGTATTCTCACTTTAAAGCAGATTAAAGACCTTCAGAAATCCTGGCCCTGAAGTTTATAAAACAAATAATGAGGTGAATTTACCTACAGGAATGGTTTAAGGTGATTGTTCTTTCTGGATGTATGTTGATATTGGTTGTTTGCATGTTTTTTTAATAAACAACAAATCTTTATCAAGGCCAGGACTATGGTAAAGGGATTTTTTTCAGTGTCCTAAATCCTATAAACAATGTCTGTGTGTGCAGTATATTATTTTCACTTTTACTGGGAGCAGAAAATTTCCTTAACTGCTCAGTAGCAACTTAAAACACCAGTGTGCTATCAACACTATTCCATCCCAAATCCAAAACATAGCACTATACCAGCTGCTAGTAAGAGAGTTAACTCTACCCCAACTGAAACTATGACATTATTCCCTAACGTCCCCATTCAAACTACTGTATCCAATGCTTTGCTATACAAATTACAGCTTTTTCTGTTTGTGCTTCTCCAATCCACTCTGGACTTTGGTAAAAAGACCTTTTTTTTAAAAATAAAGTCTTTGTACAAGCCATTTAGTACTGTTATGTCTTCCCCCACCAACCTCAGTTTGTTTAATCTTTCCTTTTAACTCCTATTTTTCAGGCAGTTTTTAAATGTCTCCAGTTAGTTCACTAAAATTAATTCACTATTTCAGTTGAAATACAGAGCCCTACCCGATACATAGCACTCTGTTACGCAATGTCTACAGAGTGCAGAAGAAAGCAGAAAAACTTCATTTATTTTGCAGGCTGGACTCTTGTTTGAATACGGAGTCATGGTTTGTTTGAGGTTTTTTTGCAGCTGTATAACAGTGTTGACAGATTCAGCTGGTTACCAACTGTTAGTCCCACATCACATCCTTTAGTTGTTCCTCTACATCTTGTATTTGTCAGCTTGATTATTTCTTTCAGAGATTACCTATCACTTTTTCTGATGCATTTCATCCACCTTTTTTTCAGACTAAACTATATTGGAGACATGTAAATATTGAAATTATTATAGTTTGCTCAGCATTCTCCATGGGTTAACTGGCTTCTGAAAAGGCATGTAAAAACTCACCAGCAACATATGTGGTACAAACAAAAGATGGTTTTTTGTGACTTTTGAGGTCATAAACCCAGTTTCAGCTATACTCTCTACTATGCAGACAGGAAAATGTTTCTGTTTGCCAGAGTTCCTTGGTCTGATTTACCACACTTTTTAGCCTAGGTCTCATTTGTTTATCAAAAAAACGATTACCTTGCTGATTCCACAGCATTCAACCTGAGATATGCTCTTGTGCACTAGAACACAGATCAGCTCTTGGAGAGCTTGATCATGAAATCAGACTCGCTTCCAAGAACAGTGAGATTTGTATAGCTGTCTAGATTGAGAGTTTTTGCAACAAGATGCCCTGAGAATCTGACAGCTGGAGCAAGCAGTGCATAAGTGCTTTAATAAACTTTCTGGAAAGGGGAGGAATGGCTACCCTCTGCAGATACGTCTTTTAACTTAACCAGACTTCAGCACTGGGTAGAGAAGAATGGCACATCTGATTGCTGGAGCAGTATGTTGTCCTCTTTTAAAATTCTCTGCTATCATTTATCAGGACACACAAAGAGCTTTTCTGACTCATCTTCTTGTCTCAAGAGGATTAAATTTATGTGGAGAATCTGTAGTACGCACTTTTACTTATTAACCTCCCAAGTTGCTTTATAAGCATAAAAGCACATCATGCTGCGAAGGGATTGCACAACAACATCCATTAATTCATGTCAAGGCTATAGTCTCAATCTTCATAGTCTTTGGAAAGCTACCCAAGGAGTATAACCGTGTAAGACCCCAGAACTCTGTTCTCATGACTAGTGAGGGTTAGATAAACCATAGTGAAGTTCTGTTATGTATCTGTTTTACATTTGTTTTATTTACTAATTTTTTGATTCACTCCCCTTGAACCTTTCAGAATGAAATAGTATTGCTTAAGTAGAAGAAAAATAAGTTTGAGCCAAAGTTGAAGAAAGAAACAGGAATATTTATAGTTCAGACAATTCTGTAATTGTTTTGTCTGGGTCAAAATGATCTACCAAAGCTTCCTTGGCAATGAAAACGCAAATGAAAAATTTTGGTCAAATCTATTACATTTATGCAATAGTAATAGAAAAACTAGATCCTTCTGTCTGATAGACACATTCTTCTCTTTTTTGTGCATTATTATTTTGTTTCTTGATTGGAACACAGTATTCCTGGGAGGTTCCAGTGATCATTAGGGCCCGTTCTGTAAGTAGAGAGCAAGAGACAGTGGAAACAAACAGGCTTAGGAAAGAGGAGAAATGCATAAGACCCATGATAATTTACAAATCTGTTACTTCAAAATTTTATTTTTTTATTATTCCCATTTTTATCCACTGGTGACTTTTAATTGTATGGACTGGAATATATTTACTATATCTTTGGCAGTATATTAAATGTGAGCTACAGCAGTGGTGGGTAAGAAAGGAAAAAAAAAGATATTAGATAAAGTAAAGGCAGAGATGGGTGAAAGTAGGAAGGTGGTGAAAGTGAACTGAAGGAACTGTGTCTCTGGTCAGATAGGTGAACTCTCGAAGGAACAAGTAAACTAGGTAGAGAGCATAGTTTTATAACCATATCAGTTCCTGAAGATCCCTTGAGGAACTGTTTACTGCTGGATCTGCTGGAACCAGTCCTCAGTACAATTATAACACTGATTTTTCTCTCTACTATACAACTCTCTGACAGAAGGGAGAGTAGAACAATGCCTAGTTCCTCTGTTAACCTTCCCTGTACAGCTTCAGTGAGTGAAGGAGAGAGGGACAATTGTTTTAGAAGATCACTTTACTTCCTCCTGCCTGCAGTTCTGGTGGAACTGCATCTGTTGAATTTTCCAAGGTGTAAGTCAAAACACTAGGAAATGAACTCAGGCTGAACTATGTCAGTACTTAGGTGAGGTCAGGAGTGTGCTTTTGATAGGAATCTCCTGATCACTCCCACTATCCATGTTGTGGTTCTTGCTGCAGAGTTGTCCCGGAGTGTACAAACCTGGTGCTTTTTGGATGAAACTAAATCAGCAGATGGACTCCAGGAGCAAGTGTCATGCCTTGCATCTGCCAGTGACATTTCAGTCCACAAAACAGACAGAAACCAGCATGTTCTGTCTGCCCTCCTTGAAACCAGTGGAGACACACGTTCCTCTCTGAAGTGGCAAATATGATCTTGCTCTGGTTTCATGCTGCGAGCTACCTCCTGGGCACCTGGGGTTGTGGGTCAGAGTCAGAACTGCCCAGATGAGAGTACTGTCCATTGTTACTCTTTATTACTACTAGCTAAAAAGTTTGCATGCCTCACAGCAAGCCAGTATAACTGTTTGATACTTACAGGGAGTGAAAGCAAAAATACAGAAAACTGCAGAGATGCTAATATAGTGCCCTCATCATATTTCTAGTTTAGCCATAACATGAGGCTGAAAAGTGTCGTGCCAGTTTCCAAGTCCATCCTTCAAAACAAAACAAAAAAGCTTACATAAGCTTTAAAAAGTGAGTTAGTCACCTCAGGAAGAAAGTTCAAAATTCTAACTGATATGAAATTTACTGAAAAAATTAAATTATTCTCCTCTGAAAAATTCCTCTACAGAGCTTGAGTTGTACAGATACAAGATTTTGCATATTTTTTTTTCCTCTTCTGTCTTGGTTGTTGCAATGACATTGTCTTTCTCTTTTACACTAAAATTTACAAATGACTTGGAAAAACTTAAGCTCACTCTGCTGTACAACGCAACATCAAAAAATCCAGGCAGGTTTTGAAAAACAGGAAAAAAAATCAAAAATTTTATCAGTTATCATCTCTGCTTCTCTATGAGTCTACATTTCAATCTATTTCACTATAAATAGGGAATTTAGTAAAGAAGTCACATGATTTCTTTTATATGCATAAGGAGTTTTTGTAAAAAAACCCAACCAACCACAAACAAAATAGTAGTAACTACAACATGGATTTTAGCTTTAGCCTATTGTGCCAAAAGCAATTGGCCCTGACTCCTGGAGCACGGCTCAACTGGTAAGTATTCAACAAACGCATTTTAATTTGTATTCTTTTCTTTCTCTAATGTGTATTTGTGCTCTGATTTTCCATTGAACCTTAGCCCTGTGATATGTTTTTGGTGCACTCCTTAAAATTTATTTTATTTGTCAGAAAGATTTTTGTTTACACTTAGGTCAAGCCTAGAAAAACACCTATGTCATTTTCACTTTTTAAAATTTGATCAAAATAAGCTAATTTTTACTGGGGCACACAAAACTTAATCTGCGAAGTGGGTAATTCAGTGTGGAAAATTACCAGTGATATGTTGTACCTTGGTTATTCGGTCTGTGCTGTTAAGCTACATGGTCAAATCAGATCAGCTACGAGAAAATTTAAATTTTATTAAGTAGGTTTGCAATTTTCAAGGTTGAAATTAGCCAAATGAATTTTACTAGCAGTGCCCTACTGCCCTACTGCATTTATATAGACTGAGTCCAATTTGCAAGCCAGGTGGAAGTGAGGAAGGAAAGGAAGAAGAAAGAGCTTGGCTGATGCCTGAAATAATGTGATAAATTTGGGCCAGGCATAAGCAGGAGCCACGAATTTCAGGAGAGAGAAAAATCCCTCAGTATCTACTCTGGGAATTTTTGCCTGAATTAGGACAGAGATCATAATCTATAATCCCTAATCATTGCTTACTTTTGATGGGCTGCACAGGGCCTGTGCAACAACTAAGAGTCATTTATGCTCCCAAACCCAAGTGGGACTTAAGCAGGACTAAGTAGCACATAGGCCTGAGGTATATCCCATTCTGCCAGGGTGGATTTCACCTTAGGAAAGTTAAGACGTGAGTGAGCTGCTCAAGAAAAACATCAAGATACCTGGCTTTCCTTTGTTGTTCTAAAGAAAGAATGAAGCATCTGGAGTTGTGTGGGTGGCTTCGCAGTGGACAATTTATGTTTTTCTTCAGTTACCATGAATCTATCAACAGAACATTATCTCCTTGGTAAGAAGCACTTCTGCACTTCATTAAAATGGAGAATTACCAATTACGTAGCAGGAAGCCATGTAAATGAGGCCTTCTAAGTAATGAAAAAGAAAATAACATTCCACTGAGAGTCTTTTAAAAATAACTCGGGCTTGAAAGTTAGAACTGGTTGGAAGGCTGGAAGAGAGACAAGCCTGGGGAGGTCTTAATAGAGATTTACTAGCAATTTTGGAAATATTTGCGTAAACTGCATTACCTCTACTAGATTATAATCTGGATGACCAGATTTGTACACACACTGCCAATATTCTTAAGAGAAAAATTTTGCCATCTTCTGATTTTTTCTCTGGACTGCTGCTAACATTACAGATACTTACATGAATACTACAAGCTTTCTGCAGCCTCCAAACAAGTGTCATTTCAAGTAAGAGAAGGATAAGTTTCAGCCTATTTGATATTCATTTGGCCAAAAATACAGTTATTTAAGTCCTGTAAAAGGTTCTGCATGGACATTAAAGACACAAGACCAGAAGGATCCTTTCAGAAAACTTAAGAATTTTATGGCAGCAGGACTTTAGAATGGTTTGAATATTCTGTCTGAGAATGTCTTTAAACTGTGGATGAGTTGAATGAAATCTGCTCAGATCACAACTAGAAGGTTGTTTCTTTTAACTAGCTAAGAACCTTGCAAAACTCATCACGAAATCTAAAAGACTGTCTGAGCTTTTTCTGGTTCCAGGGTTAGCAATAAAGATTCTGGAATCACAATTTATGTAAAATTGCACTGAAGAAATTGTACAGTGTGGTCTGGAATAGAGAAGAGAAACTATTTTTTTAAGCAGTGAAGTTAGAAGACCAGATGCCGATTAGAGGGAAGGAGCAAGTATCTTGAGTAGAACAACATCATTTCTACATAGCTGAACTTCCGAGTAAAAGACGAATTGAGAGACATTTAAAATATTTTCCCAGCCAAGTCTGCGTAACCAAAAGAGTGTGATAGTGCCCAGCAATACACTCAATTATGGGCTGTGTTAAATTATCCAGGGGACAGTCATTGGAGTATATTGCCCCTATGTGTTCCCCTGGTCTGTGACACCAGCTTCTGTTTTGTAGGGGAAAAAATTCCTGACTTTAAGGAATAAATCAGGCTTAATCTTGTAAAGTGCAAATATATCTGTTGTTTCAGAATCTCTGCATCAGCCCTTCAAAACAATTAAAAAAACCCCAGCCCTAACTCTGTAAAAAAGGTTCTGTCCTGGTGGCTGTGGAATGCTCGGGGATAAAAACTTTACATGATTTCAGCCACAGAGAGAGATTTCGTGATTTGTCATGAAAATAATTTCATAAATTTCAGCCATATGGAAGAACTAAGGAAGTCTGTGTCTGAACCTAACCCCCTTCTGATTCACAACAGGATTTTCCACATTCAAAGCTGTACCACATTTAACATGTAGTTCCTTTTGCTGTTTCTAATTCCTAGGCAAGAAGCATTCAAGGACACATCATGTGGTTTTTTTAAATGCTTGTTGTTGCAGGTTGAAAAAATTGCTATTTCTGATAGAAGTTCTGTCCTCTCAACATTGCAAAAATTCTGTCATGTGCACTGTAACTGTAACTTTTGCTCTGAGGTTCCTAGTTGTCTTGGATTGCAATATATATGCAAGCCGCTGGCAACGTCTAAGTGCAACCAGTAGTTTTAAATGATACTCATATTGTGTAGGTTTATCTTGCAAGTAGCTGGCAAAGAACACAAGTGTGAATATTTATCTTCTCTAATGAAATACTCAATTTTTTTAAAAAATGTTCTTTGGAAAATGGTGTTTATACCAAGTATTTGTACAGTAAGTGCAGTACCTCCCCATAGATTGTCCTTAAATATATTCCACTTCAGGTTTAGATAAATTGTATGTGTGAGTTGTGTTCCATGTGAAAGATGCCATGGGAGGACAATGGGCATGGATCCCTTGTCCATTCAGATCTGGTTTCACCACAGGCCTCAGGTCACTGCCTGCCTGACTGCTCACCTATGTGTATATTGACACCTCTCAAAGAACTAGAATAAAATTAAGTACCTTAGATTGCTTTGTTCAAACATATGTGCCACTTTGGAGGATTTAGAAGCAGTTAGTTCATCTAAGGCAACTGAAGCTTCAAATCTAAACAAAAAGAGAATAGAATCATGTTTTTCTGTAAAACTAAGCATTTGACTCCCAACTGTTTGCATTATCAATGTCTATACTAGGGAGATTTTTAAACAACGCTACAGAAATTGCCTGTAGCAGGGGAGCGTAAGCTGGTCTAAACTAAGTGTATGACCTGCAGCTTAGGAGAGCACTTTTGGAAGACTGTGGATCACACCCGTGGGCCAGCAACACCAAAAGCTAGGAAGCTGGTCTCACACAGCCATGAAGTAAAAACGTCTGTAATTAAGGTTGCTTGGTCTTGAGAATTCCGTCTGAGGAAGATTTGCATATGGTGCTGTTGCCCAGAGTATGGGAATCCCTAAAGAAAGGCTAACGTGTTTGGCTGTCTTTGTTACACAGAAACAAAACAAAGCAAAGCAAAACAAAACAAAGAAGGAAAAAATGAAGCCTATTTGGCAGGGTGCTGAATGTGTCATTGTGTAAAAATCCTGCAGCTGGCTAACACTGTAGCTGAGAAAGTTAATTGCATACAAGGAGATGTCAGGATATAGCTCAGACAGAAAGAGGGAATGGAGCAGAGGTTTGGTCATGGCGGTCAACATTCCCTTGGCAGGGAAGTGCTGAGCTTGCACGCACAGCCTGGGCACATGTCCTGGCCGGAGGCATCCAGCCTGCCGCATGTGGGCATGGAGGCTGAAATCCATCTGTGGACACGTGCCCAAAGTAAATGTGGCCATTTAGAGACTTAATTTTTCCCAAAAGAAAGAGATTGGCTATGGCATTTGGAATTAAGCTCTGCTTGTAGTCATTCTAAGATGCAAACAAATAATGAGATATTCAATATCTAGGTGACCAAAAACATGGGACTGCAAAACCAAAATCTTGCCTCTGTTTTCTAAGCGGAAGAGAGGACTCATGTCTCCATGGCAATACAGCAGGGTTAAAATTGAGAAAGATCTAAGTAAATAATTCTGGACTATGCTCTGAGTGTGGAATTCAGCTCCAGCTTTATCAAGGTTTCTGTACACGAGCTAGTGTCTGAGCACTCACTGACACTCCAGTCAATAAATTCAATGGAGCCATATGGAGTAATTAACCTGAACCTATAGTCACGTTACTTAGCAATGGTCAGCTGAATAACTTTCTAGGCTTCATCAGCACCCATACTCTTGCTTGTACACAAGCATTTAATGCCCCAAGGCATCCTGTCTGACTCCCAGTAGGGCGCTGGTCTCCTGCATGTCCTGAAGCACACAGGAGAGACATGTCTCCTTCAAATAAGACAGGTCCATGGGGATCTCTTGGACACCTCAGCACATCTCTAATGAAGAAGCTTGTGTGTAGGCAGCAGAATAAAACCTTACTGATTGTGTAGACTATACCTAAGTCCCAGCAAGGAACAGTAGATGATGCTAAGCCAAAACATTCTGGTATTGTGTATTTGGATGCTGAATGGTTTGATTAGCCCCTACCTCACTTCAGAAAGTATTGCACTGAATAGCATGTATTAGGAAAGTGCTTAGGTAAGGGCTAAATGTTAAGTGCTAAGATTCACTGGCACTCCTGAGGCACAGCAGGCCCATCCTGTGATTAGCTTGACTTTTGTACTATAAGGCAAAATTTTTTTTTATTTTATTACATTGCATTTTCTCCTTCCTTGGGAAATGAGAAATTTGTTCCTTATGAACTACCTTTGACCACTGTCTCCTCCTTGCCCTTATATCGATTTCTGAGCTTCAAGATGGATAAAACCATTATTTAGCACAAAGCAATGGCACAGCAACAAACAAATGACAAGCATATGGCTAAGCATTTTAACCTTAGCTAAACACTGTAAATTTGTTAGGATGCAAGGAACAAATATTTATGTTTGCTTCTGCTTGTTTTTCTCACAGCATTTGGTAGACAGCATGGGACGTGGCACAGCAGCAACAGGGAAGAGCTGTGGTGCAGTGTGGCTGGATCAGGTCCCAACAAAGGAAAGAAAAGGTCCAGCTGTCTGCCCTATCCAGCCAGCCACTGAAGTTTGGTCCTCGCTTACTTTATCACAGCCCTGTGTTTGAAGTCCATAGTCAAAAGTACTTGATGGAACTGTATTGCCTATTGAAGGTTAGATGACTGATCTAGTCCAACAACTAATGTTTTGTCGGCATGTTACACGCATATTTTTGCACCTGTTACCATTAATAGTCTTTTCCTCATACACTTGCTTGCCACATACGCCCAGCTTGGATACCACTACCCTTGGCCTTGGCTTTGTCCAATTTGGACATTTATTTAAAAAAAATGTCTTAGGGAAACCTAAAATGTGTAAAGCAACAGGTAGTGAAGAGACTCCTGAACTAATAGCTAAGCTAAGATTTCCAGATGAAACAGAATAGCATGGTACACATTTACCAGTTCATGGTTGGCTGCTAATGGAATTTTTACTAGAGAAATCCAGGTTTCCCAGCCATTAAAGTGGTATTTCAGAAACTAGTGAGCAAATGGTCTGAAACCTTCATGAGAGGTAATTTGGATCCGAGTGGTTCATATTATCTTTGTGATGCTTTATACTTTGACAATAAAGACACGGTGTTAAATCCTGTCATTATTAAAGCTGACATCAATGTCTTCCTGACTTTCCCTATGGCTAGCATTTCGTTCATAGTAACAAGTGTACTTTTTTCCTATCTTGCTAACACAAGTGATATGCCATTATGACCCAGTTGGTATATTTTCCCATCTCTAGAGTAGAGTGTGTTCCCCTGAGGTTGTTCTGGGAGGACCCCTTCTGTCTGGAATGAGGGCTTGGGATGCTCATGTGGTACCATCAGTCTGATGAAGTCCTTATGTGTGGTCCAGATCCAGGATATGGGGTGGATAAGGTGAAGAGACATGCCAGACAGAGGAGTAAGTGGGCCAGGTGCCACATCTGATACTGCTTCCTCTTCATGGAAATTAGTGTGAAAAAGCTATGTACGTAGCTGTCCTGAATAACCAGATGATATTTTTATTTCTGTTACTGTTCTGGTGTTTAACACTCATAGCTGCTTTGTTTCTTAAGTGGAAAACCTCCACATCAAACTTTGATGATATTATGGGCCTTTCTGCTGCCATGCACTGTGCAGGAGTTGGCAAGAAAGTCCAAATCTCCTGTCTGCTGGCTCATATCCCACAGCTGCAGGAAGTCTCAAATTTTTTACACAGAAAGAATTTCTGACTCCAAAATTATTTCCAGGAGCTCTCCAGTATGGGAACTCTCTAAAGCACAGAAATCAAAGCAAGAACAATTAAAAGGGCTGCACTGCATATGGTCACAATCTATGTTCTAAGAGGAAAAAAAATATTTTTCTTCTACAGTACTAGATACAGTAATTCTGAAAGCAGAAATTTTACTCTGAATTCACATATTTTACCAGCATTATCTTTGGTATAAAAAATATCTTAAAGGTTCATCAGTGGCATGTATAAGAACAAAGCAGAGAGCTGTTCATGGCATCACTTTCTTGGGGATCTGAGTCAGAAAAGTGGGCTGAAAAAGAATGACTTAGATTATATTAGCTACTTGTACTTACAACCTGATTTTTGTTTTGCAAGGAAGGAGATGTTTTTGCATATTCACCATGATGATCCTTGTAGAACCTGAGTTCAAAGTTTAGCACCTGATAGGCAGCTATCATTACTAATTTGTAGTACTCAATTTACTGCCTTGTTTGGCTCCCTCGTAAGGGTGGTTTTGAGGTTATCACTCTGCAAGGTTATTGATGAGCACCAGAGGCACAGCAGCAACCCCCAGGGCAAATTTTTTTTAACTTTTTTTCTACTCATCAGTCATTTTTGTCCAAGTTTTTCTTTTGAAGTCAGCATGCTCCCCATTTTCTTCTGCCGTATGCACTTTCAGTCCAAGAAGTCAGGGGTGATATCCAAGAGATGTTCTTGTGCAGTCAGAGGAGTCTGTTTTATATTCCACAATCAGCACTGAGTTTTTAACACAGGTGTGTTGCAATATCTTAGGAGGAAAGAAAGGACATACGATGCAAAGAACAGATCTTAGAATATGGTGATAATTTTTCCTTCTAATTTTACTTTCATGATGTTTCATGTCTAGAAGCCAAAAAATGTGGTAAGAAGAAAATATACAAAACAAAACCCAAATGCTATCTGTCCTAATCAAGCAAGCGGCCAAACAAATATAAATGAATTCCAAAACATTCCATACTATGCACTCTCCAATATCCAAAAATAATATTTTACCTTGTGTTTCCATCACTTCCCTTTGCATCTCAGAACTGTGCTTGGCAACACATCTCTTTCTATTGTTCCTTTCATAACATTTATCAAATGACTGTCTGCACTGCAGTCACTCCTGTGTTTGAACCTCATGTAGACAAGCCTCAGATTTCAACAAGCTAATGTGAGTACTGCTAGCAGGAGAACTGTGAAACCACAGATTATCACAGAGCTGTGATACCAACTTGGCTACCAAGTGTTCAGGGCATGTTTATTTTTTTCACCTTGAACTTCTTTTAAAGTGGACCTTAAGGAAATGTAAGACATGCCTGGGCTGACTGGTAACCTTTGCAGGGCAGATGATTTTATCACACTGCTGTTCATCTGGAGACACTAGGTATGCTCTTAGTCATATATCTAAGATTTAAGACTACTGTGTGCCTTGGTTGGATGTAGTGTTCCTGCAGGCTACGCTGGATTGACATAAAGAGCCAGCCCAGTGCTGTGTGACTGCACAGGTTCCAGGAAGTATTGGCTAAATGCCTCAAACATCCTCTTCTCATGTGGTCTGCACATGCAACGGAAGTTAAACCCCTCCTGTGCACATCAGATTTACTAGTGCTCAGAAAAAAATGCATTGCATGTCTGATTCTCTTGGATGGGCTGTTTGATTTGTTTGCTCACATTTGGTCCTGCAAGGTCCTGCTCATGCCATGGGGCAATCCCAAACACAAATACAGGCTGGGTGAAGAATGGACTGAGAGCAGCCCTGAGGAGAAGGACTTGAGGGTGTTGGTGGATGAGAAGCTCTACATAACCCAGCAATGTGTGCTCACAGCCCAGAAAGCCAACTGTATCCTAGGCTGCACCAAAAGAAGCATGGCCAGCAGGTTGAGGGAGGAGATTCTGCCCCTCTGCTCTGCTCTGGTGAGACCCCACCTGGAGTACTGCGTCCAGCTCTGGAGCCCTCAGCCCGTGAAAGACATGGCCTGTTGGAGTGGGTCCAGAGCAGGGCAAAAGAAGAAGAGCAAAGCTGGAGAGAAGGACTCGTGCTGCAAAAATATGCTGGGTTAGAGGGAGGGCTTTGTTTTCAAACATTTGATTTTAATCTGTTTCACTCAGCAGACTCAAATGCTTTCTTTTTAAAAAGATTTCATCTTTCCTTTTTGAGACTGAAAGCCCCTTTGGTGGCTTTGCTACACGAACCTTACAGAAAAGGTGGCACAGTTCTCCCTGGAGTTCTAGCCTTGGACTCTTGTCTGAGAAACACGGTACACATGTATCAACACATGTATGTATTAGTGCATGTGCATTTCTGGCTGTGCAATCCAATGCTAGGGATCCAAAACCTGCCCAAATAGTGAGGTGGACACTGAATGGTTTGCCCATGCCAAGTTCACACTGGTCGTCTGTCTTCACTACCATCAGCACCTGAGATACTTTCTAGGTGCCCTCTTCGGTCAATGAGAGGGACTGACAAAGACAGCAGGTCAGCCCTTGGGACAGCTGTTTGAAATAAGTGAACTTAGTTTGCCTCTCAACTGATTGTAGAGGGAAGAAAAGCTTAGGTTAGCCTTACTGTCTGAACCATACTTATTGATAGCTGGAATCAGGTGGGGTAAATATTTTAAGGATCTGTTGTCGATTAACTCTAGTAGGCAGCTAAGCACCACTCAACCACTTCCCCCCTCCCTTCTTCTCTTGTCCCCCAGCAGGACAGGGGAAAGAACAGGAAGAGCAAAACTAAGAAAACTCGCAGGTTGAGACAGTTTAGTAAGCAAAGGAAAAAGGAAGAAGAAAGAAAATAAAACAAAACAAGTAAACAAGTAACGCAAAGGCAATCATTCATTTCCTCCCACAAACAGGCTGATGCCCAGCCAGTCTCCAAGCAATGGCAACCGTCCCAAATTCCCCCCACTCTGTTTTATTACTGAGCAATTACTGAGCATGAAGTTATATGGCATGGAATATCCTTTTGATCAGTTAAGTTCAGCTGTCCTGGTTGTGTCACCTCTAAACTTCCTGTGTACCCCAAACCTGCTCAGTGGGGTGCAGAGTTGGAAAAAGAGAAAACCACGATGTTGTCTAAAACATGTTCAACAATATTCAAAACACTGCTGTGTTAGCAACACCATTTTAGCTTCAAATTCAAAACATAGAGCCACGCAGATTGCTATGAAGAAACTTAACTCCATCACAGCCAGATCCAGTACAGCATCATGAAATTAAATTGAGGGAAACTCTGTCTCTGATAACTGTGAGCATAGTGCAGTCAAAATGAAATGCACAGTTGTGTTTCAGATTTAAATAAGTGATTTTACAGTGTTTAAAATCCTTACTTTGATGGATATGATGCAGAAAGAAGTAAATGGGTAATTAATTTTCAAAAATTATACAAAGTGTTTAGAACTATAGTTGGACTATGAATATATTCCACTGCTCCAGAAAAACAACATGTCGACTCTTTCTAATGACTATGGATCACAAAATTTACTGTAGCTTTATTACTCCTTCAGCCTGACATTGCTGAAGCTCTTCTTGGTAAGCAAACCCAGTTCCTCCAGAAATTACTCCTTTCCTAGTGTTTTGAGATGGTATCTGGGTCAAAGCAGTACCAGATGATGAACAGATTAGATTATTTTCCTGTAGTCCTGACTACATTATGGATTTACAGGATTTATATTAAAGTGAATGAGGGGCAGAAGGGTAGACATGTTTGTACAGGTATGTCTTTGTACAGGTATGTCTTTGTACAGATGTTGAGCTGGGCCCCTCTTCTTGATTTACTCTCTAGTAATAACATAATGTAGTGGAGGAATGGCCAGAGTGATAGTAGGAGTGTGGATGATGTGATTAAAGGGAACGTCTTTTTTAAAAAGGCCATATGTACTGATCACTGTCCCCAGCAGTGCTAATGAGAATGCAGTCTAGGCTACCATGTGCTCCTTTACAATGTACTGGGTGTATGAATCCAGCTAATCCCCCAGAGGGAAAGTTCAATAGTAAATTGAGGGAGGAAGCAAACACATGGGAGAAGGGTTTGATTAATATTATTTAGAAACAAATACAATTCTATGGAATTGAGTTCCTTTAATTATTCTCTTTTTTATTATAAGGTAGGTAGGATGCCATTACCATTTAAATGATATGTGATGGACTGAAAAACAAAGCAAACCTAAAGAAAGACATGTTACTTGTTAGGAATGACAGACAGATTACATCTGTGCCAATGCCTTAAATTTTTATTAGCAGGACACATTCAAGAGTCAAATTTTCCCATGTCCTTGTAAGATGACAGGCAACTGACAGCAAGTGAGTGAAATTTCTCTCATTCTATAGGCTTTTCTCTTCTAAGGACATATTTTATGAGATAAAGTGAAATAAAACCATAGAAAATGGATCAGAAACAAAAAGCAAGGAAAATAATCCATTGCAGTAGAACATTACTTTTCAGTGTGGCTGTTTACAAACCCTCTTCTTATTCTTGTTGAGAGAACACTGGACAATATCAGATTCAGGGATTATAAATAAAACCTTTGAATAGAATTATCACTGCCAGCTGTTGACATGATCTGTATTAGTCACTAATTGCTACAGTCATGTCTTATACAGACAGACTCAGTTCAGCTGTTCTTGGCTGGGAAATCCCCTGCCAAAACCAGAGTCTCTTTTCTCTTCCAAGCTTCTCCTTTCAGTTGTGTTTGTCCAAAATGCATGCACAGTAGGTATATTATTTCATTAGTTTAAGTTGCAACCTACTCTGTGTTTCCTAAGTTTTATCTGTCTACAAAGTCCTCTTGAGCTAAACCTAAAAGGGTTTTTAACCTTTTTATTCCCAAACCTTCAAATATTTTTGCTCTGTGATATCCCACAAAGGACCTGATTCAGAAATCTCACTGTATTTTACTCTTTTTGGCTGAGGTACAACATATACAAAAGAGATTAGAGACTGCTTCGTTATTCAGTTGATCATTTGGAATTTGAGACTGTTTAGAAGTACTTGAAAACTTGACAGTCTGTGGAGAGAAAAGCACTCTAAGAAACTCTGGGTAAATCCTGTGAAGGCTCTGTGGTGATGACAAAGGAGGATTTTACATGCTCAGATTAAGTGTATGTGGGAATTCTTTCCAGATATTTAGCAAACTTCTTAAAGGTGAACTAAATGAAACAGTGTTGTTGCATTGGTTTTGCTCCTTGTTGCTCTTTTCTTGGCAACTGCTCTGCACTTATTTTTATCAGATAAAACAGTGTATTGCAAATCAAATCATATGTTCTCTGGCATAAATCTTTTTAATGCTAAAGTTTCCTCAGGGCCTTACTGATAACTCCGGATGTTGACTCATTTGATAAATGGTATCTCATGATGATGACTGCAGTCCCAAAAACTCCCAGATTAAATTATGTCCTATCCTGCTAGGTCCTGCTCTGTGCTGCATAGAAGAAGAAAATTGAAAAGGCCCTACTCGGGCAAGGCAAAGAGTGGGCTCCGGTGCAGCATATTGTTCAAGGCTGAATCTCCTTATACAGATTCTAGGACAACTGTGCCTCCTGCTAGGTCCTGACACTATTCTCAGGAGAGGGTACAACCTCTGATGTCAAAGCGGTTGTGCCTAATGCTGCTTCTTGCCTGAGTGGGGCAGATTGTGGCCATTTCTGTCAGACTGAAACCCACACCAAGGCTGTGGCTGTCTCAGGCCCACAGGCTTGTTGTGCCCCATCAACTCCCAGCCTGGGTATCAGCTAGTTGTGGTCAATGTCCTCTAGCAGCAGCTGCTGACAACAGGTTTGTCCCACTGTCAGATGTGTGGCTTGCCAGGTGCTTGAAAATAACTTCTTGTAGCAAGAAAAACAACTTTAGATGTTGTTCTGTGAGCAACAAGGCTGATAAAGCCTGGTTTCTCACAGGGTCCTTTAAAGTCTTCCAAAAGTGCTAATCTCCAACTTTTTCCAGCAGCCACAACACTGTCTAGGGCAGATCCATAAGAAAGAGACAGTCCATGCTGTAGCTGATCTCCAGCCGAGCACCTCCATATTTTGGCCACAGTATGCATATTCATTTCCTGGTCAACTGCTGTATTCAAGTGTATTCAGCGATGGCCAATAACTAAAAAATCAACAGGTAAATGGACAGGCAGAAAAACAAATCATCAACAGGTTAAATAAATAAATATTAACAAGGAAGTGGATCTTCAACATAGATGCTATTGATTTTAAGCCATTTTGTAAACAGTTCTTCTGGACCTCTGGAGAACCTCAGTTTTATAATGTAGTTGGTAGCAGTTTATATGTGTATATCTGAGTTGGCAAAATCTACTTGGACATTTACAGTGTTTTTTACTTGAATTTGAAACTTATCTGAAGTTGAAACTGAACTGAAATGGTTCAGTTCTAAAACATTCATCTACCTGTAGTTCTGGTTCCAAGCACTACTTTTGGAAGGGCGAATTTAGTGGCTTAATCCTATTACCAAATTAAAGTGTTTAACTATGTGTCATTCCCTTTATTATAGCCTATTGCAACTTTTTTGAGGCTGAATTGAAGAACACCAAGGAATACTTTTCTGAGTTGCCATTGGTTTTCTGTACATTTATTTTTATGTGAAAGGCATTTAAGAAACTACTTTTATGTTCAGGCACACTATTAAACAGAGTTAGCTAGCCTACTTAATTACTGTACCTCTGAATAACACGAGGTGGAAATTAATCTTGATGATTGTCACATTTACCTAAGTAGACAGGGAGAGGTGAAGAGTTGTGTGATCTGCTAGTTTTAAAAGGAGACTGGGGACCTGAGTTCTGCAGCTGGTAATTCTTAGCTTAGCTTCTGCTCTGCCTTGTGATTTTAGAGATTATTGGGATTTGCTCATGCTATGTTAATTCACCTTTATTAACTGTTAGATTATTTCTAGAGATTTCCAGGACAGAAATGTGTGCATGTGCACCATTTAGTACATTTAGGCTGCACCATAAATTTAAAAGGGCCAAGACACAGACATGGGAACTCATCCATCTGTACTGGTAAACTATCATAACAATCCTTGTTATGGGTTTGACTCAGTGTAATTAATGGTCTCCCAGCAACTTCCAGGCACAGTTCAGGACTTGGCCATGAATTGGCTGTGAACTGTTCCTGCTGATTAGTTTGGATGTCACTGATCTATTTGGGAGGATAATAGAGTTTAATAGTATGGACATGGGCTACTCTATAGCAGTTGTCTCAGTGCCAAAGAATAGCATATTTAATTGTTAGCATAGATATAGCCTCAGTGTACAGTGCAGCAGATATGCACACATCTGCTGTAGTTGCAGAGTTGTCTGCGTTTGTGTGCTCAGTGATTCTCATACAGCCTAGATATATGCAATTATTCTGCACACTTACTGATTATGCATTTGATGTACCAAGGATGCACAGAGCCTGCGTGCATCCACTGAGCAGATGCATAGAGTGCAGGTTTGTTAAAAAAGCTGCATATGTGTAATAAAATGTATCCACACATAGCACATATAGGGCTGGTTTGAGATGTCCGATAAACATAGATTCTCTGCGTGTGTGATATAATCTGGGCAGCCAGATGTTTAGAATTCCCAGACAAAGGCCAAATTTATCAATTTCAGTTTTCTTTTTCCCCATGAACAGCATCTGTAGGTAGAAACAGAGATGTGTAATAAACACAAGTTTTTGACACAACATAGTGAAGCATAGTGAAGTGTCTTTGCTTCACTATTAATCTATGACTATGTCAGAGTCACAGAAATGAAAGAAATTGAATATGTCAAGAGACTTGAGACAATTCTCATTGAAATCCAGTGAAAAAATGACAAGCATATAATTTACCTCAAGATCTCTTAAAAATGCTGGCTTTGTAACTTCTTACAGTCTTGTATATGTTTCATAGCTGCAATCACTGGATCATTTCACTGCATAGGTACAGGTATGCTGTACAGACCATAAAAACTTTAACCAGTATAGCATTTCTGAGCCATTTGTCATGAAGATTTATGGGAAACACAAGATAATGACATACACAGTGTAATGGTAAAGGAACTGGAAAAAATTGTCACCACATTATCTACTGCCAAGTGCTTTCTTTGAAAACAATCTGCTGCAAACTTAATGAGATTTACTGCATTTAAAATGAATTAAAAGCTTTTAAATATCTTCTCCCAGCTAGTTTTATATAAAAATGATGGGACTGCTAATGCCTGTAAGAATAAAGCTAGAAAGATGTCCCTGAAAAATATTTTTAAAGCAGCAAACATGCAATTGTTGTAAATAACATGCCCAGCAAATGTGCAATTACAAGCTCTTGGCCTCATTACTAGAGGATTTAATTACATTTCCGTTACATAAGCTCTTTTCTCTGTCTGTCTTCCTAGGCTCTTTTGTTGAGGATTCCTCAGCATATGTGTGTATCCATCTGCCCAACCACATCCTAAGGGACCCAGAGAGTGTGAGAGAATGAGAGACTGGTTTATGTCTGTGTAAGCAGTTGTTCCACATCTACTCTTCTCTGCACCACACTGTAACTAAAAACCTATTCATTTAAGTCTTGAAGTATATATTTCAAACTGCATTCATTAGGAATGAATCTCCCTTCCCTTTTTCAACCACATTCTTACAGGGCTATTGAAGCTTGAGCGCTGAGTTCAGTCTTGGCAGGGCCCCACCCCCCTCCAAGGTCCAGGTTCAAGCTGTATTTGGGTTCTTTTGTGCTGATGCCTGCAAATTCAGCAGGGAAGTTCAAGAGAGGATAGATGAGCCCTAGCACTGCTTAGGCCAGTCTCCATTTCAGAGCTGAAAGGTGACAAAAAGTGCAAAAGTGAAGTTGGTCCAGGAAGGTTTTAAACAGCAAACCATAAATTATCTTTTTTTCCCCCTTTTTTTCCATTCCTTCCCCCTTCTCAAGAGAAGGCATTTCCAGTAAAAGCTAAATTTGTCTCAGAAATTGGCTCTGTTCTTTTCAACACTGCTGAATGCTTCACTGCTAAGAAGGACCCCTAGAGTTTTTGCCAGGTTTCATCTCTTTCAGTCTTATGTGTGTAATATATATAGAAATACAAAAATAATTACATGCACATTATACACACACACACATATATATATGAAGATAGTGCAGGGTCATTTTTTTTCCACAGTAGACTCAAAACATGCACCTAATCTATGTCTGGGTCTGCAGGGCTGGTTGTTTTCAAAGGCATACTGCATCCTGGGAAAAGCCAATTTTATGATCTAACATTGACTGTAGACACACTGCTCAGGAATACTTGGTTACACCACATGTCACTCAAACAACAAGAGCATTTTGTTTGAGTGACATGTCAGCTTCTAAGGATGATCACTGAGGGTTGTAGCTTCTGAGGAGCTGTAAAGAAGCATCTGCAAGAAAGGGCCACGTAAGTATTCTGTTCAGTAATACAGGGCATACAGAGAAAAATACAGGGAAACAAATTGAAGTGCATTATTTGGAGGTGGGGTAAATAGAAGCATATCTGAGGAGGATGCAATTATAGGCTGAAGGACAAGGGAATGGAACATAGACAAAACAACTTGTCTTTTCTTCAGAATCCAAATCAACTTTTCCTTATAGTAGCACTAGGTCCTAACCAAGCCTCTACCCAGAGTAAAAGCCAAGAAAGAGCTTTTCCAACATAAAAAAAAAAAAAAAACAAACCTGTTCAATAAAGGAAGGTGGGTTGAAAGAGTTTGGTTGTAAATTGCAGCCTTCAGGAAAGAGAACAAAGGTTTGGAAAAAAAATTGAAAGCAAGAAATATAAAAAAAAAATGTACATTTTTGCTATTATTCTATGACATCCTTTTACTAGGACTTTTTAGGAGGCTAAGAAGACAGATGACATAAATCAACAAAAGGGTCTATGAAACATGTCCATTTGGTGACAAGAAGGTACAGTGGTCCAATGGCTGGCAATTGGCTGGCAATTTACCCAAGCCCACATAGGTGTGGGCCTGGGGGGCTGCATAAACCCCACCCAGGGAGAGGTATGCATCTGCTGGGGGCTGCACCCTGCTGTCCCTGGGGTCAGACCTGGCAACCTCAGGCCTTTGAAACATGTCTTTCCCGGATTTACCTGGCAGAGGTACAACTCAGCCACACCAGGATGAAGGCAATGCAAAGCCCTGGTGGGGAAGAAGCAAGCTGGCTCTGTGGGCAGCCGGGTGCCATTTCCAACATGTAAAGTTTCATCTTGTGGATTAGAAATGTGACAACTTTTTCATTAACTTGCCTACAACAATTGTTTCCTTTATCATACCATCAGTAAAAAGGGAAATACACATAATAAGCTGAAATTTCTGTGTAAAGTCTTCTACAGTAAAGCTGTATTACCCACATTTTAGAAATCATCTGCTAATTTATACCTCATGCAGGAAATAAGACTTTTGGCCCAAAGTTCATTTCTAGAGAAATCTTAGAAAATGTCTCTTTCCCCTCAGATCAAGGCTTTTTCCAGTGGAAAAAATTTCCTTTTTAATTTTCTGTTGACACTAATTAAATAATTTAGCATAAAAATGAATAATTAACTCATAACCGGTATAAAAGAACTTAATTGCCTAGCAGAAAACTTCTGTTGATCATTAGCCTGATAGACAACAAACTCCTGCAACATAGTAAGATAATAACTAAACTATTTTTTTTCCCAAATCCGTATACATAAAATAAATGTTAGCAACTTTGTTGGAGATATTTAAGGAAATTTTAAGTTGCCTAAACTCATTCATGTTCTGTAAACCACACTGCTGCATAAATAAACATCCAATAAAAAAAAAATGAGACAAGATACTGATAATACATAAATTTTTGCAGTACATGTTGTAGCTCTTTCTGCAAGTAAAATGGCTCATTGTATCGCCAATCGACAATTATCGCCAATCACTAGCTCTGTTTCTCTTCTGCAAGTCCTCCACTCCTCCTAATCTCTGTCAGCTCCAGAATCATACAAACATTCCTTGTATCCAAAAATGTTTTTCTTTCTTGAACATGAGAGTTGCACACTTTGGTATTATGGTAGGACATGAGAAACAAATAAAAAAAAAATCTTCTGGCTGGTAAGAAAATGAACAGGAAACAATCATGCATGTCTAACTGTATAACATATTTATTAAATATTTCTGTGTCCCGTTGACAGAAGATTGCTAGATCACCTCTACCTCTTTGGTAATTAACTCACTAACCATTTACTGAGAATGAACTATGTGAACAAAGTACCTGAAATTTTGGCGTTTGTCACAAAACTTATTGGGTTTTGCCACCTAATATATTAAAAGAAACTAGTTAAGTAATTTGTGCAACTCTGATCTATGATTTAATATACAAGGACCTGACAGCATAGAGTCTATGTACATGTTTAAACCAAAGTAATGAGATTTAAGAATATGCTTAAAGCTAAGTACATGATTCCTGGACTGGTGGAATTAGGCATCTATTTACCATTGATTTCTGTGGCAGTGTAGCACCGTTATCACTTTGAAATACTCAGACAATTGCATCACTAGCCCTTACACGTATTTGAAAACTTGTCTCAGTGATTGCGTCCATGCTAGTAAACTGAATAGTAGCCAGAAACATTCTCTGGCCAGTCTGGCCACATCCTTACAGCTAAACTTTCCAAATCCAAAACTGGGCAGCTGCATTCAAAGTGGGTACTAGGTCCCTGCCGATGCTTATCCCCACACCATGCCTATGGATTTTGGAGAAAAACCAGGTCAAAACCATGCCAGAGCCTGTTCTAACATTAATGGATCAGAAGATTGTGTTTTGCTTCCCAGTAATATTCCCTAGCTCTGTTTAATTTATTAATGTAAGAACAGCCCTCATGTCCTAAATTTTCTGTAAAGATTTCTTATAAAAATCATTGTTGGGTACCCAAAGGGGGAAAGGTTACTTTCTGAGAAAAATCAGGCTGTTCATCCTTAAATGTCAGCTGCCAGATGAAGAAGTACAAGTTTATTTCACTTACCAGCTGAGTAGTTGACAGTGGGCTAGGAATTTTTAACAGGGATGGGTATTTGGGAAGCAGTGATGTTAGAGCAGTGCACTTCTAATGGAGAAGAAATATTAATTCTTTGCTGCAAAAACTATGCAGTAATTTTGCCCAAAAGTCTGGCACTTGGGTGGTATAGATGCTTTGAAAGTTCTAAAATACGTAGGCACGTGTAAAAAGGAATATGCTGTATCAGCCTGAAGAAAAATAGTTGCTTCATGAGAATTTTTCACTTTCCCTGAGCTGCAAAATTCACTGTCAGAGCCCTGGTTCAAGACATAATGAAAGCATAATCCTATCTAGTTTAATACCCTTAAGTAAAGTCTTGGAAGATTTTATCTAAATTGTTGTATTGTTCCACTTCAACCTTTGTGTCATATTTAACTTCTCTTTTTTTCTTCCTTCAGAAGTAGATTAATCAAGCATCTGATCTGTTTTCACAGTGACATATTTAATGTAGACCATGGCTGTGTATTTTCCTTTTTATGAGACTACCTAGAATTGAAATCAAGGGAGTTCGTGGTGCAGCTTTGTTAGCAATGGCTCCAGCATGCTACCCTCTTTTAAGATATATTTAGAGTGGAGAGTGTGCCATCATATGCAATAATGCTTTCAGTTGGCAAACCCTGAAGAAACCATTTCTTCAACCTAACCCAGACCATGAAAAGTTTCTGCTTCAGACAGAAAAGCCTGAAACCTAAAACCTGAAACAATAATATAAGTGCTCAGAAAAAGAGGATATAAAAAGCCAACAGTTTTCTTTTTCTAAGAGCTCATGGGTTTGGATGGACTAAAATACCTCTGCTCTTTCCTGGAAGGCAAGAACATAGCAAAGATGAGGGAAAGAAAGAGAGGAACAGAAGCTGTTACAAGTCTAATGAACATTATTTTACTGAGTCATTGTATAATTTACAAAATCAAAATCATGTGGGTTTTGTTCTTTGCCTACTGTTTGCAATTTTTTTTAATGTGATCACAGAGTTCCCATTTTTTAAGAAACCTAAGTGCTTTCTCTATGTTTTTCACATTAAACCAAGTGAAATCATTTTACTTTCCACTGACACACTGTGATTTCTGCTTATCCTTTTCCAGCCTGACTTTTCGGTAAGCAAGTTCCTTCTGACTTTTAAAATTTCTTTTCTTAGGAACTTAAATTTTCCAGATGTTAGTGATTTTAAAACAGCCAGTGTATAGTGATCTGACCAATGTTTTAGTCGTTGTTTAAAAATGTTGACATAATATGTACAAAGAATACATGATGGCATGTGGAGATATAAAGATTTTGTTGGCATTAAGTTGTACTGGCTACATTGCTCACATGTGGTGAAGTCATGAGTGTGTTTTGTTATCACTATTTTTTATATAGTGCCAAGAATGTGCTCGGCAGCACCTTATTATGAATACAATAAAACCTTTTTACAACATGGCCTATCATATATTTACATTAGACTCTGTTTTAGAGATATTTCAGAACACACTGTAGGGTTTTAAACTTGTGTTGGTTTTATTTTCCAATATCCTTCTCCCTCTAAATTCTGGCTACCTTTTCTCTTCTTTTTTCTTTTCTTCTTCTTTTTTCTTTTTTTTTTAGCATGTTTGAGATTACTTTTGAGGTTTTAAGCACTAGTACTTTGCAATTTGCCTGGGATAAACATTGGTATGTCTCGCTGAAAAGCTGGGAATCCAGATATCCTCTGGACAAACCTCGTATTTCTAGCTCTGAAATACTTCATGCTCCAGAATAGAAATTTTCTTGTAGTAGACTTGGGAAAATAAATGAATGAAAAAAGGTATCATTTTCCTACTTTAATACAGGAAAAAGGGAGAATAAATGTGCCAGGGCTTTTCTCTGTTACCTTTCCTTTCTTTTTGAAGCAGTTAGCTTTTTCTTATAGTACAGCCATGAACACTTAAACCGAATGGTGCTCCTTGCTTCAAAGCACATGTTTTGTGTATGACCAAAATGTTCTTAGTAGTAGTGCTATAGTGGGTGCATGCCATGGATTCTGTACATGAGGCTCTCATGCAGTGGAATATGAAGTTGTGGTTTGAGAGGGACGCAATAAAATTAGGTAAGAAAATAAGAAGTACTGAGAAAATGCCATTGATTGCTCCTCACACTTGATTGTCAGGGCGGCAGGGTTAGCGGTAGGCATACAGAGGTTGTCAAACATCTGGGGATAGAACCTGCCTGCAGTATAGCTATTTTGCAAGAAAATTCAGGCAAAGTAAAACTGCAAAAGCAGTAACACCTGGTGGTGACGGTGACCTGAATGTTGATTGTTCTTGCACCCCAGGCTGGGGCAGAAGGGAAGGAGGTTGCTGCCCTGGAAGCTGAGCAGGATCTGGGTAATGGCTGTCAGGTGGCTCTGAGCTCAGCGGCAAGGAACCAACACCAGAGCGGGGACCACCGAATTTCGGCCTGGGACAGGCTAATTCAACTGCAATCCGCAAGGCATGAAGACTGTTTCAGGAGATAAACCCAATGTGTTCTCACCAGAGCAGAATGGCAGTGGTATGAAGGAGCACACACTACCGCAGTCAGCTGTGCCAATACAGCAAGCGGCGGCAGGGCAAGCACAGTTACCTGTGTGCAGTGCGATACTGGGCCATGCTTAAACCACTCTGAGATTGCGTACATACATCCATACAGATAGCTGCTGCATTCCATTTAAACAGAAGGGCCATTGCTTTCTGTGACAATTCTTCTGACAATTTGCTATGTCATTCATAACCAGTAGCTTAGTGAGGTGTGAAATACAGGTGGAAATTTAGAGTATATGAAACAGAAATCTCTGACAGCTCTAATGTGGCAAGAGTGAAACTGCTTATAAAGAGTTGCCAATGGATGAGCCCCTCCATGGAAGAGTCTGTGAGGCTTTTGCTCTCTTTTGAAATCAGGTTGTGCCTGATTTTGCAGTAGTAAAATGTGTAGTCTGTCCACCTCAAATTTTAATAACGTTTTAGTTACATCCAAGATTTTCCAAGATACATCCAAGTTCTATTTTCATGCCAAAGGCATGACCTGCTTGTCAATCATTATTTTACATGGAATTATTAAAAAAAATTCTAATAAGAGTAGTAGTAATTCACAATAAATATACTTCATAAAGCCACAGATCCCAGAGTTACAAAGGAGTATTTGACATCTTGTTTGATTGCCTTTATAACACACAACATAATGCTTCCCTAAATTAAATTGTGCTTAAATTAAAGCATATCTGTCTCTCTCTCTCTCACACTCTCTCTGTCTGTGTCCCCACTCACTCACTCAAAACTCAATCTTTATTTTGAAACTGTGACAGAGAGAGATAATCCACTGCAAGCTGAGGTAATTTGTTCCAGTGAAAAATTCTTTCACTGTTAAAAACTTGTGCCTTATTTCTTGCCTAAATTAGTCACACATCAGCTTCCAACTATTGGATCTTGATGTATGTCTTTGTCTGCTAGGTTGAAGATCCAGCTCATCGCTGAAATTTTGTTTCCATGGAGGTGCTTGTTTATAGGCTGCTATCAAATCAATTCCTAACTTTTTTATGGCAAGATAAATAAATAGAGTTTCTGGAATCCTTGACTAGAAGGCATGATACTCAGTCATTTATTCTTTCCCTGAAAGAAACTTTATTCAGTAACTTAATCATTCTTATGGCACTTCTCCAAAATTTTGCCTGTCAACATTCTTCTTGAACTACGGTCCTCAGAGAAGATGCAGTATAGCAGTAGCAATCACCTCAGGTTTAGAGTTATGACAGTCTCCCCCTCTCCTATTCCATTCTCCCTTCATCCCAGGACTGCACTCCAGGATGTCTGGGCTGCTGCATCCACTTGGGAGATGACATTTTTTCTGGTAAGAACCATAGGCCAAACACTTTTTTCAAAATGTCACCTTAATGATTACACTACCTAACTTTAGCCTAGACATAGGAAGCTAGAGTCTAGAAGCTCCCTGTATTGTATATGTGAGGGAGATTTTTTCATGAGATATGTCTTAACATAACTGTGTATCTGAGATTTTTTATTGACTATACAGAACCTAAGGAGACCAAATCCCAATTTTGGCCCTTAAAGCTGAACGGTGTGAATGCTATCCCTTCCACATCTCCAATCCTATCTCATGCAACAAACACTATATTCCACCCATACCTTCCATCCCTTGGCTGCATCCCACTTTTAAACCCACTCAGTACTATGGCTGAGGTAGCACTTAGCAGACTAAGCAATATGCCTGAAGCTAATCCCATTTCAGAAATTCACTACACTTAAAACATGAGCACCCGTGGCCACTCCGGAAACACTCTGTAGGTGCTGACCCATGGTTTTCACATTGTGTGCACCCAGCAGGCATCTTCCTTGTAATAATAAACCAATTAGCACAACTGTGCCTTCAGTGCTATCTCTACAGGATCTAGCACATCATGCGCTGTCTGAAAGGACTCGAATTGTTTGTTGGGTTCTGTTTTGTTGGTCTATGTTCCAGTATGGAAATTGCTTTTTTTGGATTGTGGAAAAAAAGTAACACCTTGCGATTACTGTGTGGAAACTGTGCTTGCAACTCTGTTGCTTCACATCCTTACAGTTATAAAATGTTTATCTCTGTGGACGTTTGATCTCTTTTAAGGTCTGCTTCATTCTCAGAATTGCTCTAAATTACTTTCAGTAGTTACATTATTGCTAGAAATTAATATACTGCATTTAATAATATATGACATTCATTTTAGTCTCAGCGTGTTCCTTGTCTTTTCTTAAATGTGGTTGTGATGTGCTGAAGGCTGCTTTGTTTTGTAACTTCTTATGATACAGGGTTTTTGCCCAAGAGGCCCACACTTCAAATGATTGGGGGCAGTACACTTTGCCTTGCTGGCTTTCACCAAGTCTGAGAGAATGGAAGAGGAGAGAGGACCAGCGGGACATTTCCATCTGGTTTCCTCTGAGATATAAGGTGCTTAAGAAGCTCATTAATCATGATGTGGGGCTGGTCAGACATTCGCATTTTAGTAATACATAGACCACAACGACTGAAGGTATGAAAGTTATATTTTAATTTCTTGAGACAGTTTATGGTTTCAGGGTGAATGATTGCAGAGAAGTCTGTGATGAAATGCTAGACTTGCATCTTTCCCACAAAGTTTGCAGTAGTTTGGATTTGGCTCTATATTAACACTGAAGCCAATGTATCAGCTTGAGACTCTTCTGTCAGGGTCTGAAACAGGTCAAGCTAGGCTTGCCAGGGCCAGCATGCACATATCCCTACTGAGCTGTGTCTTAATGAACTTTACAGCTTGGATCTGCCTTGGGAAAACCAATGTCTCTTGGCTTCCTGGGAAATGTAGTTATTAGAACATCTTTACAACAGTGTTTGACCTTCAGGCCACAATGAACGCCTAAGACATATATTAATAGTACATCATTTTTATCATAAAATTAGCTGCAAATAATTTTTAATTTGCAGCACAAGGAGTAGAATCCGAGGTACACTTTTGGAGTCATGTAGTATAATAACAGTATTCTTATATCAAAACAGATTCTCAGTTTGGACTAAGTTCACTGTAAAAATTAATCATTGTCCCTGTGTTAAATGGTGCCATTAACTCTGAAGAAGAGTTTTTACTGAACTACTGACTTTCCTATGAAAGCTAAGGTGCTGGTAGGGTTTAAGAACTGTGCCCAAGTAGCATTTTTTGAAAGACTAGAAAATATAGTCATAATAATTGCAATACAAGACTCTATAAATCGGTCTGCCAGTGTGCTCAGTTCTTACCAAAACGTGCTGGGAAATCATTTATTGTTCATGTTGTGTTTGGAGCATCCCCAGCAGCTTAGCTAACTTTACACTGTAAATGACGTCCAATATTATGTGGTGTGTACTGGCTAAGTACACACTTGCCATTCCGCTGCAGGAGGTGGGAAGTCCTTCTCCTTAAATACTGATCCAGTTTTGAGTTGGTTACAAAGACTGGCTGTGTCAGCAAAAGGGAGAGGAATACTTTCTTTCAGCAGGCTGGCAGATGATGACAAGCAAGTCATATCACACCCAGTGTAGCCATACTACCTTGGCTGCTGGGGAAGACACTGTGACTGTGATGAAAGAGAGGGACTGTGGTAAGACAGCCTCTAAAAACATGTATTTTTATTATTTTATTAGTGGATTAGAAACCACACTGGATTCACTTAGGTATAATTTAAACATATACACACTTGAAGTCCTAAATGGTCAACCATTCACTTACTGGTAATCTTCTCATTTAGTTCTTACTCAGTACACTTTTTAGGTAAAATTTTAGTATATTGGGAAATTGGAAATTGTTAGCAAATTAAAATTTAATTTTTTATACTAGTAAAAACACACAGTATCAGCTCACACCAAGAGGTTTACTTGCTCAGTCCTTATTTACACAAGCTAGACTTTGCTAGATAAAGACAATGCAAACAATTCAAGAACCTAGTCCTTATTTGGCACGATAAATGTTTATTGCACACAGCTAAAGGTACAGTTTATATTGCACACAGTTCTTTTTGTGTTTTGTACAGAAGATAGTAATTTTCAACTTCTCCGAGTGTTAAGAACTGACTCTTTTTTCCAGCAATTTCCCGCTGTTTGATAACCCTTCTGTTGTAGATCATGAGCACTCTAACAGATTTGGCTTGTGCTGTGACAGTTCTTCTCCTGGACTGATTTAATTACTGTTGTTATTGTGAAAAAATAAACACTGACTATTATCATTGGTATGCCTGTCTGTTCAGATGTTGTTGTTTATGAGTGTGCTGTTTAATCTTCTTGCTAGTGACAATTTTTAAAGTTGGTTCCCCTGAAATCTCTGGATTTCAGCTTCTTCCCTACAGCAGTCTTATTTGGGTTTTTATTTTTTTATCCCATTCAGGTGGTTTGTGGCAGTAGGATTCCTTAAACAAGAAAAGTTTGTGTTAAATGTGGTATGTTTTTCTTCCACTAATATACTTTTTGAACATGTAAGCTTTTAGCATTTTAAAAGTCCTGTGGCTAAAAGTCACATTCTTCAACTATGCATTATGTAAAGAAGAAGCTCTTTTGGTTTTATTTTGAGTATTTCTCCAGATAACTTCTTTTGATAGCTTATAGTTCTTGGATTGGAACATGTATTTAAAACATTGGTCAGCCATCCTATGGTTAAGTGTGTCCAGCTGTCCTTGAGTTCGTATAACCAATAATGCAGTAGGACTGAAGTGGGACTCCTACACATGTAACATCTGTAGCCTTTACTCACTATGGCAATCATACACTTTTTACCAATGTGGTGTTACATTCTTTTGCCATGCTGATTAAAAAACAATTTACCCTGCTGATACTGCACAACTATTTGAAGGGCTGGAGCACCTCCCCTATGAAGACAGGCTGAGGGAGTCGGGGTTGTTCAGCCTGGAGAAGAGAAGGCTCCAGGGAGACCTTACAGCAGCCTTCCAGTACCTAAAGGGGGCTACAGGAGAGGTGGGGAGGAGGTCTCTATTAGGCAGCGTAGTAATAAGAAGAGGAGTAATGGTTTTAAACTAAAAGAGTGTAGATTTAGACTAGATATTAGGGAGAAATTCTTTACTGTGAGGGTAGTGAGGAACACCACTACTCTGGAACAGGTTGCCCAGAGAAGCTGTGGATGGCCCATCCCTGGAAGTGTTCAAAGCCAGGCTGGATGGGGCTTTGAGCAACCTGGTCTAGTGGGAGGTGTCCCTGCCCATGGCAGGTGGATTGGAACTAGATGGTCTTTATGGTCCCTTCTGACACTAACCATTCTATGATTCTATGGTTCTATGAACTGCATAATTTCAAATGATTCTGGCTTAACATTTATTTATTTAACAAGTAATTTCAATGTGAATGAGCCAGATCACACTGAACTGAACTGATTTTGTAATATTCCTGAAATACACTGGATTTATTGCTTTAGAAAAAAATAAAATTCTTTACATTAAAAAAAGTAAAGCAAAGAGCTTTACAAGTACAGCAAAATTACCAGAGTGGTAGAAAGGTAGCCTTGCATAAATATGGAAAATTAGAAAAAGAGAATTAGAAAAAATTAGAAAAAGAGAAATATGCTCTTAGGCTGCAGGCGTCATTTTTGTTGAGAAGATATGCAGACTATGGTGGCAATGTTTTCCTGGTTGAGCAGAAAGCTTAAATTGACAGATCTGGTGCATAAATTGACAGATCTGGGACTCTCCGTTTTAATTTCAAAGTCAATTTATGAAGTTTTTACTTCACTGTTTTAGTCCTTATAAAGGAATACAATAGAGACGAACAGTACATTATGGGCACACTGATGTTCCCCTTGTGGTGCTATGATTTTAAGGATGTGGAAGAGAAAAAGTCTCTGAGTGTCGTGCAGGGGGGTTACCTGTGGTGGGTAGTGAGGCAGAGGAGGGTAAAAGGACAGCTGGACTGGTTGTGATTTGGCTAAGGGTATGTAATATTTCCAGAGTCTGGAAAATAATCCTTTGGAAAGTACTGCCTACTGGTTGTCTTTTTCAAGTCTGAATTGACAATTTGTAGACATTGTGTAAGAATCATAAAATAGTTTTGGTTGGAAGAGACCTTTAAGATCATCAAGTCCAACTGCCAAGTTACCACTAAACCTTGTCGCTCAGCACTACATCTACACATCTTAAATACCTCCAGGGATGGTGACTCCACCACTTCCCTGGGCAGCCTGTTCCAATGCTTGATAACCCTTTCAGTGAAGACATTTTCCCTAATATCCAATCTAAACTTCCCCTGGTGCAACTTGAGGCCATTTTCTCTTCTATTGCTTGTTACTTTGGACAAGAGACTGACCCCCACCTCACTACAGCCTCCTTTCAGGTATCTGTAGAGAGCGATAAGGTCTTCCCTCAGCCTCCTTTTCCGCAGGCTAAACAGCCCCAGCTCCCTCAGCCACTCCTCATAAGACGTGTGCTCTAGACCTTTCACGAGTTTTGTTGCCCTTCTCTGAACATGCACCAGCACCTCAACGTCCCTCCTGTAGTGAGGGGCCCAAAACTGAACACAGTACTCGAAGTGCGACCTCACCAGTGCCAGGGGGACGATCACTTCCCTAGTCCTGCTGGCCACACTGTTTCTAATACAAGCCGGGATACTGTTGGCCACCTTGGCCAGCTGCGCACGCTGCTGGCTCATATTCAGCTGGCTGTCAAACAACACCCTCAGGCCTTTTTCAGCCACTCTTTCCCAAGCCTGTATCGCTGCATGGGGTTCTTGTGACCCAAGTGCAGGACCCGGCACTTGACCTTATTGAGCCTCATGCCATTGGCCTCGGCCTGTTGATCAAGCCATTTCAGGTTCCTTTGTAGAGTCTTTCTACCCTCAAGCAGGTCGACACTTCTGCCCAACTTCGTGTCGTCTGTAGACTTATTGAGGGTGCGCTTGATCCCCTCATCCAGATCATTGATAAACATATTAAACAGAACCAGGTCCAGTACTGAGCCCTGGGGAACACCACTTGTGACTGGCTGCGAACTGGATATAAATGCATTCACCACATCTCTTTGATCATATGCTCTGTGTCTTTAAAAGCAATAAGTAAATGAATGTCATGCATTCACCACATTGACTAGATACTATAACCTTAGTTCTCAGTCAATGCCATTATTTTTTTGAATAAACTTCTGTCTGTCTGTTATTTCCCTGAAAAAAAAATAATATTTTCAAATAAATGAATTGTACAGTAAAGCCTAAGTTGGTCACTTCAAGTTTGTCTCTGGTGAACAAGGAAATAGCAAAGGAGTCATATGGTTGGCATGAGGATGAGATATATGAGAGCAGGTATATCTTATCCTTAGACAGATAAAGCTTAGGGCCTCTTAGAGGCATCCTCAGACATAATGAGGTATCCTTTCTGGAGAGTGATATGAGTAACCAAGAAATTATCCCCCCAAATACCAGCAAAGATACTTTTGTTTTGCCAGGTCTGTTAGATTTTCAAAAGTTGGTGAACATAAGGAGTAAACTCTAAAAGCAATTCAGCTCCACCTCAACAATGGAAGCCCTACTCCTGCATAATAAATCAGACTTGGCTTAGTCAGTCTTTTGGATGCTTGTCCTTCAAAGAACAGCTCAGTGGGTTCTTACTTCTGCTATAGGCTAACTTCTGGCAGTTTTATGCTGGAAGCAAGCTCTAGAAAAGTGTTGCAATTTTCCTGGTGATGAACAACCTCTTCAGACCCCATAATCCTGGAAAACCCCTTCAGCTCTTTCTCTGTTTTGCCAGTGCTTTTTTGTGCAACTGTGTTTTAAATTTGATTAGGAAAATGAACCATGCTAAAAAAATAATCTTAATGTGAGTTTGCGAACAAAAAAATTGTAACAGAGAACCCCTGCCTGAGGCAGAAAGCTGTAAAAGTGCAGGAAACAGGAAGTTAACAAACATGACAGCATACAGAAGTGAGAACCTGTAGAGACAAGTACACAGACCTATGTTTTGTTTTGCTTTGTTTCTGGTGAGAATTAAGAAGACAGAAATGGCAACCATGCCAACAGTATGTGGAATATCAGATTGGTTACAGGAAATGAAGATGATAGGATTTTGGAATCTCAGAGGACTGGCAATGCAGCTGAAAGCAACAAAGAACTCTGTACAGGACTTCGGGGAGATGATGGAGGAAAAAGTTCTGAGGTTGAGCATAAAGTTACAAAGCTGGAAATTACATCTGTGAAAACAGATCTGTGTGACAGATAGCTATAGTATGAGCACAACAGAAATGGTAACAGAGTGATGATGTATTTTGAGTGGGCTAGATATTAAAGCAAGCAGCATCAGATGATGGCTAATCCCCCTAAGAGGAAGACAACCAGTGTAAAGAGATATAATGGAATTCAACAAGGGATTGTGTTCGTGTCCTTTAGACACACCAGAATAATGTCCAGACAAAGGACAAGCTAGAAACCAGAAGACCAGAATATATAGCCTCACCAGTAAGAATCAGATCTACCCAACTGAGGGTGTAGGTATAAGAAAGATATGAAACAGCTCTATAGGAAGCTCTGAGAAACAGATGCATGTGTGTATATATATATATATGTACATATATTGCTCTCTACAACTACCTGAAAGGAGGTTGTAGAGAAGAGGGGATTGGTCTCTTCTCCCAAGTCACAGGTGATAGGACAAGAGGAAATGGCCTCAAGTTGCGCCAGGGGAGGTTCAGATTGGATATTAGGAAAAATTTTTACACTGAAGGGGTTATTAAGGACTGGAATGGGCTGCTCAGGGAAGTGGTTGAGGCACCATCCCTGGAGGTTTTCAAAAGACGGGTTGACATAGTGCTTAAAGACATAGTTTAGTGATGTGGGGTTTTTTTTTTGTATGGTTTTCTTTTGGTTTTTTTATCAGAATTAGGTTGATGGTTGGACTAGATGATCTTAAAGGTCCCTTCCAACCTAGACGATTCTATGATTCTATGATATTGATCTGAGGGTCAACAGAGTTATGCTGGGAGTAGTAAAGAAGATCCAGGTGACTAAACCTAGTGGACAAAAATGTTAAAAGAATGAGGACTTGAGTGCTATATGGGAGAACAGAACAATGAAGGTGTGAAGAGATATGTGGAAATGTTCATAGAAGATTTTGAAAGAGGAAGGTGGACATTGTCTTATTTGTTGCATGGGAACAGGTCTGCTTCTTAAGACTTCTGAATTTTATCTATACTACCTTACTACAAGGGCCTAGGATAGTGAGGATATAGAATCATAGACTCATAGAATAGTTTGGGTTGGGAGGGACCTTTAAAGGTCAGCTACTCCAACCCCCCTGCAATGAGCAAGAACACCTTCAACTAGATCAGTTTGCTCAGAGCTCCATCCAACCTGACCTTGAATATTTCCAGGGATGGGCATCTACCACCTCTTCGGGCAAACTGTTCCAGTGTTTCACCACCCTTGTAAAAATTTTCTTCCTTATAACTAGTCTAAATCTTCCCTCTTTTGGTTTAAAGCCATTACCCCTTGTCCTATCGCAACAGGCCCTGTTAAAAAGTTTATCCCCATCTTTCCTGTAGGACCCCTTTAGGTACTGGAAAGCCACAATAAGGTCTCCCCAGAACCTTCTCTTTTCCATACTGAACAACCCCAAAGCTCTCCAGCCTGTCCTCATAGGAAAGGTACTCCATCGCTCTGATCATTTTTGTGGCCCTCCGCTGGGCCTTCACCAACAGGTCCATGCCTTTCCTGTGCTGAGGCCTCCAGAACTGGACGCAATACTCCAGGTGGGGTCTCATGAATGCAAATTAGAGGGGCAGAATCACCTCCCTCAACCTGCTGGCCACACTTCTTTTGATGCAGCCCAGGATATGGTTGGCTTTCTGGGCTGCTAGTGCACATTGTTGGCTTGTGTCCGCTACCCCCAAGTCCTTCTCAGCAGGGCTGCTCTCAATCCCTTCATCCCCAGCCTGTATGGATACTGGGGATTACCCTGACCCACGTGCAGGACCTTGGGCTTGGCCTTGTTGAACCTCGTGAGGTTCATATTGGCCCACCTCTCAAGATTGTCCAGGTCCCTCTGGATGGCACCCTGTCTCTCAGGCGTGTCAACCACACCACTCAGCTTGGTGTTGCCTGCAAACTTGCTAGAGTGCACTCCATCCCACTGTGAATATCATTGATGAAGATATTGAACAGTAGTGGTGCCAGTATCGACCCTGAGGAACACCACTTGTGACCGATCTCTGTCTGGACATTGAGCCATTGACCACTACCCTCTTGATACAACCATCCAACCAATTCCTCATCCACTGAACAGTCCATCCATCAAATCCATACATCTCCATTTTAGAGAAGAGGATGTCATGGAAAACCATGCCAGAGGCTTTACAGATATCCATAGCTCTTACCTTGTCGACTGATGTAGTCACTCCAGCATAGAAGGCCACTAGCTTGGTCAGGTAGGACTTGCCCTTGGTGAAGCCATGCTGCCTATTTCCAATCACCTCCCTGTCCTCCATGTGCCTTAGCATAGCTTCAAGGAAGATCTGTTCCATGACCTTCCCAGGCACAATGATATCCTTCATCCTTCTGTCTCCTGTTGTAACATTTGGTCTTTTATTGTAGACTGTGAGTTTGTTATAGACTGCTGAGACATGCACTGAGGCTTAGAAAAATGCAGAGGAGCTGTAGGGTGGCTTTCTAGAACTGCCTGGTTGCTTCTGATTACGGAGGATTGGGCTTACAAACCAAGGCTCTTCAGAGCATTTTATCCAAAATAAATGAGTGTTTTCTTTGCTGTTGTTTATAGTTTAGTATTATTTTGCCTGTGCACCCAGAAATATTCTTTACAAATAAAAGGAGTGTATACCAACATTCCAGTATTAGCAAATCAGTTAACTGTATCATATACATTTACTTCAAAATATATGATTTAAGCTTCACATTGACATAAAATATAGAGGATAGAAGAATAATATTTTAAAGGAAGTGATGGAAGACCCATCACCAAAATTATGTAAAATATCACCCCATCTAAAGGATTCAGGCATATATTATAGGGAAGAGTCATACGTTGGCTGGGATAGAACAAGATGACCTAAGAGCTCTTTCATCTATAATTACATATTTATGTTCCCAATGGTTTCCCATAGTTTAGTAACAAGACAAACATGCTACTGGTTTTGATGTCTAAATGATCTTTAAGACATTAAACATGCTATCTATGTGAATTGCAGAAATATAATATATATTATATCATAAGTAATAGTTCTTTTGCCCAGAAATACGATAGTGAAAGAATGAGTTGTGTTCTTAGTATTGTCTGATTCACCAAGTTCATATTAGTACCTATTTAGTAATACTTAATATTTAAGCCACATTATGGTGCCTATTCTGTAACTTGTGCATATATCTATATATGATTCTGTACTCATGTACACACCATGCTGTTTGCTGAGGTCCTGTTCACTGTGATCTCTGATCTTGATTATTTTTAGCAAACCCTGTTACCAGTAAGTCTAAACAGAGGCAAAAGACTGGAATTTTTAATACTTTTAATGAGAAATACAAGAATGCAGAACTAGAAGAGACGTATAATAT